>JBBPOC010000525.1:0-16219 GCA_038091235.1 Tylopilus rubrobrunneus | reverse complement strand
ACGAGGTGCATCCCGCTCTGTTTCCCGAGTTCGACGACGTAGTTCGTGTTCTCGACCTGCTTGAATCGGGAGAGCGTACTCTGATTGGGAGTAATCCCAATATCCTCTTGCTCCTCTCCACCGTCGAGAGACGCCCTTGGCGTACCCCCGGCAGCGTCCCCCTTCGGCTTGGAGACACGTCGCCAGACAACCGAGCCGGGAAGGATCTTGTCGAACGCCTGGAGGATGATCAGACCATCTTTGAGATTCTCGAACAGGTTAAACACGCCAGGTTCAACGCCGAGCGAGTTCAGCCAGAGCGTGAAGACGCGTGCTTCGCGTTCGCCTTCGGCGTCAAAGTCATCAACCGCCCCATAGTCCTTGGCTTCTTGTTCGTCTAGCGGGGCAAGACCAGGCCAAGTGTTGAAGAGATTGGCAACGAACGCAAGATTGAGACGCGGGTTTCCGGCGACGAGGGAAGAGGGAGTGAGGTACTTGCGACAACCGATGGCGGCGGCGTTTTGCAGAACCTGTTCGGCGCGTTGGCGGAGATCTCTCGTTTGAAGCGGAGCACGAGAACATTCATCGGGCTTGAGTTGATTGAGAAGGATAGTGTAGTTTTCACCGTCGCACACGTCGCGGCTAAAATTGTTCACTCTGAGGCGGATGATGGTCAGGGCGAGTGAGTGGGATGCTGGAGTGATTTCACCTTCTTTTCCACCCAGCAGCCTTCAAGTGGTAATTGAACCATCGGAGCAGGATTTGGTCGGGGGTCAAACGAAGGAGATCGTCGATGGTCTCACCGTCCTCACAGAGTCGGTACAACTCGGGGTGTAGTTTGATATCGACCTGTGCAAGGAGACCCCTGCGGATGATCTGCCAGATAAGACCGAGGATGAGATGTTCTCTTCCTTCGGAGATATCGGTTGAACCGATGTTGACGACGGAACAGCCGATACCCTTGGCGGAGGTGATGACGATGTTGTTGTTCTCTGTGATTTGGAAAGCGTTGAGCGGTTTGCGAGAGGTAGGGATGTTAAGAACGCGTGTGTCGATCGTGTCTGGGACCGAATCGTTGATGAGTTTACAGAGGATCAAGCCGTCGCGACATTCGTCAAAGAGCTGCATCGTATCTGTGGGGATAGGGAAACGATGGCCGATGTCCGCATCATTCTCGATGACCTGTGCGGAGGATCAGATGGTGAACAAGAAGGAGGGGACTGCGTACGCCGTTGATATGATTTGTAAACTCCTTTCGCTCGTCCTCGTTGATGGTGTGACTGACGTTGGCGGTCGAGCCTTTGACGGTAACTTTGCCAGCTCTAGTAGGCAACACGGAGCCTTTTGACTGTGTCCTTAGCTTGACGTTGAGCTAGGATGGCAGGGATGAGGAAAGGGGCAGACAAGAGATGACATCATGGACGCACTTCGACCCAGTCTTCGAGCTCGACCTTCCCGCTGGCGTCGACGGATACGCTCTTGAGCGTCTCGCGCGCCTGGTCGTAGGACTCGCCGCTGCCTTGTAGTGCGTGGAGAACGGCGCTCTTATCTATGCGCCCAGGGGTGTCCGTCGAGATCGCACTGACCAGGATGTCTCGTCACTGTCAGCGATGTGTGCCGAGAGTGATACGTACTTGAAGCGATTTATGAGATCGAACATGTCATCGCGGGTGACTTCTGGATATTTCTTCTGTAGACGGAGTGCTTCCATGGCGGTGGGTGGTGTTGATGATGTGACGGCGGGAGTTGTTTTGGACTGCCACTCGGCGGTGTTCGTGCCGATCTGGGACGAGCTCGCACTTATATCGATCCGACGCTGCGCATCGCAGCATCCAAGTGCACAGATTTACTTTGACTGCGGAGCCACTCAGCTTTGTCGGCCTAGGGCGCCGGGCACGCCGTACTACTGCGCTGACTCACTGGCCCACCGCTAATGATAGCACTCAGCGTAGTGTGCCCTCCACCCTTAACCGATCCGAGTTTACTGTCCCTTGAGGCGATGCCAGTACTCGATGTCCTAGATGGAATAAAGATCACAGAATGACTTTGTAAACGATAATCCGACACGGGTGGTTGTGGAAATCGGGTACATGTGGTGTAACTGTCGGTTAGGATAAAGAACAAGACACGAATATCAAGAGTAAAGGTCGAGAAACGAGAAACGAGTGGGAAAGATATTAAGCAAACGGGAGAATGAAAGATTCTAGTAAAAGGGTAGGTGCCGAATACGAACAATATCCGAGGCGAGCGCAGGCGGACATATGGCTGGGGTCGCACATGGGTAGACCTGGTACCATGAATAGACGCGAGGCTGTGTTTGAGACAGGTTCGGCCTGACAGAATACGTTGCTCACCTTACCGTGGAGCTCGTAAAACAGAACGGCTCCAAGAGGTAATGTCACGTTGGCTCAGCACCTAGTAGCCGCGGTTTATTTTCTCGCCCAAAAGGGCCCATCCCCCCTGCCTTGGGGCATCGGCACATGACGGCGAGTATTAAGCCTTTATTTCGAGTTTCCCCGAGCAAGGCACCGTCAGATAAACGTTATCCTAGCGCGACGTCATATTGAACCCCCCCGGGTCGGCATCCCGTCCTGCGCATAGGCCAGCGCGGAGCAATGATCTACATTTGGACACAAGGACAGATCGCTCGACAAAATGTCATCAGTATTTGGAAGCTTGACGCCACCAGTTCTGTGCCACCCGTGTGCGTTACACTTTGGCATGTCACACCAACCGAGTGGGACAAAGTACCCGGCGGCGTCGGTGCGTTCTTCGCACTGCAGCGGCGAGCTTCGATCATTGTGTTTGGAAATGAGGAAGTCGGCACCGCAACTTTCACCAGACACCTTACAACCAAACTGGCCAGAAGATGACGCGCCAGTGCAGTCGACCGGATCGGCGAGGAGCTGGTCAAAAGCGGTGCTTTCGTCGGCATCCTAATCACTGCAAACCTCCGAGGGGTCAGCTACCGGAGGAGCTCCCGACGAATTTGTTGGGACAGCCGGCTCTGGAGCGGGTTTCACAGGGCTGGAAGCCGAGTTACTACCACTTTCAGGCACTCCAGATGCTTTAGAACCAGCGCCACCCTCGCCTGTAGGGCGACTCGGACTCGATTTCGTGTCCTTACGGGCTTTGCGCACGCACGCATGCTTCGAGAACCGTTTCCGACTCCGAAAGAGGCGGCCACATTGCTTGCATGTATGAGCGTCAGGTGCCGCCCTGCTAGCGAGTGGATCCTCGATCCGCTTTGCAGCTTCACGAGTTCGTTCTCTCTTTGCAGCACGCGCGCGTTTGCGTGCAAGGCGAGACTTCTCGCGCTGAGCACGGTTATAGTCACGTTGACCATGCTCCAGCTCGAAGAAAGACCTCGAGTCTGTTTCGTTGAGAAGCTCCGACGTGTAGACAAACATCACCTTCTTTAGTTTCGTGACAGGGAGGGAAGGGTAGACCTCCAAAAACGAGTGAAACAAAGTATTTCACCAGATGTGAGTGGAATGGAGCGTCGAACCCCACCTAGGATATGGTCCCATCAGCATCCTTGGACGCGAGCACGGCGTGATCGACGAGCGATTGGTGGCTTTCTAAGAAAGGCGCGCTTGCGCATCACGTTCAAAACATTGAAGACCGATGCTTCGACAGGCGAGGTGACCCTCGGCGTGCTTTGAACAGGCGCTGCAGCTGGTTCACTGGGAGACATGAAAGACGGCGACACCGCAGAGAAAAGGACTGAGTCGATCTGGCCAGGATCAAGACAAGGAGAATCACTTGTGTGCGTGTGTTTGCTAATGAACGTCCTCCAACGCGCCTTGTACTGGCTGCCCCTCGGACTCGCCTTCACTCACTATGGCTACACCGTAAAGTCTGTCCAGGGCAGAAGCATGCAGGTCTGTCCACCTTCTCCTCCTCCTCCCCATCTCACCCCCGCCAGTCAGCCCACCCTCAATCCAGACACCTCCTCACACCACGACATCGTCCTCTTTGACCGTCTCAGCATCCACGCCGGGCGACCCATCACCAAAGGGGACGTCGTCTCGCTCAGGTAAAACGCCCCTTTGACACCCCCGTACCACGTCCAACGTGTCCTCCCAGAGACCCCGTCGACAGTCGGAAAATGATCGTCAAGCGCGTCGTCGCCGTCGCACACGACGTCATGCAGACGCTGCCCCCGTACCCCGACACCGAGGTGCTCGTACCAGAGGGACACATATGGGTCGAGGGCGACGAGCCTTTTCGCACGCTGGACAGCAACACCTTTGGACCGGTGCGTCGCGTCACATGGCGCCTCTGCCTTTCTGACAACGCGACAGGTACCGCTGGGATTGGTGGACGCGAAACTAAGCTACATCCTCTGACCACTTCATAGAGTCGGTCCATTGAAGCCTCCAGAAAAACCAGTGTCGAAAATGGGCGTGCCGAGGGACTCTGATTGGCGCGATGCCATGGCAGCGTTCGAACGAGAGCGTAAAAGGCAGGTCCGTGTCTCGGCGGCTTCCACCAAGAGTACCGAAGCTACAGTTCCTTGACTATCTACGCGTGTCTAGGTATACGTTAACCATGTTACTATCCTTTGAATGCAGTGTGCCTTTGGGGGTACCACTTTCGTTCACCAGAATCCTCGCTGTCCGTGCTTGACTGGATACCCAAGATCCTATCCACTTCGGGTGACCCAGCAGGTGGTATGTCTTTCCGGAGTGGCACTGAAACTGGCGAGACGCCTTCGATGTATGCCAGAGCAAAGATGACGTCCATGTCTATCATAGTAACACACGTCAAAGGACGATACCAAGATGATTACGCGAACTTACCTTCGAGCGAGCGACCAGCAGTCTCGGGGAAAAACAAGTACACGACAGGTACGATGAAGGCGCTCAGGGCTGCAAACACTAGACCGGAGGGTGAGGTCGAGCTACGTGATGGCGTGGACGGAACCCATACCGATATACATCCCCCACGAGATGTTGTTGAAAGACGGCCCCGTGACCATCGCAACCATGAAATTAAATATCCAGTTGGACGTTCGACGCATCCCGTCAGCACGCTCACCGTCTGCAAACCTCGCGACGCAGCCGTACTCAGCGCGTTGGCAGGCGCACGGATCCCCAGCCCCACGATTTCCGTAGGCTGTCATCACCTCAGTGAGCCTCCACGTCCAAATGAGAAAGCATGGCCGACGTACATATAACCACGTCATGCCCAACCACCCAACGGCAAAGAAGAAATTGAAGACGAACAACAACACGGCGCTCACAACCTGCACGCCACTGCCCTTGACACTCCCTAACACCGCGAGGAGGACCATCGCCAGACACTGCCGCACCAAAGAGCATGAGCTTCCGGCAGCCGACGCGGTCGATGAGGACGATGGCGACGAGAGAGGCGAGAAAGTACTCGGTGGCGTTGGCAGCGGCGATAATGCGCGACGTGAAGTCGGACAGACTAAGTCGTTGGAACAAGAGCGTCTAGACAAGAAATGTCATTCAACAATGCACGGACGCGACTCAGACTGCAACGACACTGACGGCATAACTGACGCCACCCTCGGATGAGTCCACGTTGTAAGAGGAAGACGAGCGTGCGGACCTACTAAGTGATCAAGTTGATCCCTGTGATTTGTTGGAAGCACTAGTTGACGACGCCGAGTGAGGCGCGTCGAAAGTTGTGTGAACGACCGCCGGTAAAGAGCTCGCTCAGTTGCGAACGCGAGCCCTGGGCGTCCTTGTTGGGTCCTTGGGTACCTTCCTCGATGTCGACGGCTTCGCGGATGGCATGATACGCCCTTTGCACCTAACATAATTAACCCCACACCAGGCTCCCTGGGGCAGGATGGGCCATCCTGCGTGAGCAATAGTGCTAGGTCTGACCCCGTCCCGGGCCCGGGCCGGACAGCGTTCCGCGTCCACTCTCTATCGTCGTCCTCCCACTCTCCAGAGTGACGTCCAAAGACGCTCGGAACAGCAATCAGTGACGACACGAATGGCGAAGCAAACGTGTCAGGACCTCACAGGGATGACAGAGGACCTAGAAACATACCGAGGCACATGTGGAACACGTCAGCAAGCGGGTATGAATGCTTGAAACGAACAGAGGGGGAAAACTCACCAAGGGTGGCCCAAGACGAGCTAGACGCTAAGACGGCCCAAGCGGCAAAGCAAATGTAGCAGGCAACTCCCCTGAGAAGGATCCAGAGAGTACCCTAGAAGTGACGAAGGCGAGCACTTTGACAAAACAAACACGCAGAATCAAGATACCAGGCCAGGAGGAGGAGGACAACTTGAAGTTGGGAACTTGGGGAATGACTCAGAGAACTCAGTCATCGAGTCGTGTCACAGGTGTGACGACGTATACTACAGACGGAACTTGAGCTTGAGCTTGAGGCTTGAGCGCTTGGGGAGTTTGATCAGCAAACACATGCGACGAGACGACAGGACGCCGCCGGGAGACACCCGAGCAGGGCATCACACCTGCTATGTATGTACATACCGCCAGTACTATAGTATGCACCTTGCCGCTTATCACTGCGAGCCACCATGCGACCGAACTACGCGGGGTTGGCGGGAACTCGCAGTACAAACAAATGTAAACAACCCGTGATCAACCGAGCCCAAATCAATATCTCTTACATGGTTGATCTTCCACCCAAACCTGCTGGCAACGTCATATATCCACCACCAAATCCACAGGGTCCGCCGACCATTGAGGATTTGGCGAAGTCTATGCGATACACTACACTCGCAACAAATGCGTGGCGTGCGTTATCAGGTTGATTTTGTCATCTAAACTCAACGACTTTCCGGACATAGAGCAGGGAAAAGTATCTGACGAAGACCTTGTAAATGCAGAGACGTATCGTGTAAAGTTATTCGCAGAACATATTCAAGCACAAGGTGTGTAAGATCCGTGTTATGTAGAGCATGCTTACTGTCCTTCCCATTTCAGGTGTCAACCAGCTTGAAAATGGCCTTCAAAATGCCATCACTGCTGCAGTTGTGGCAGCAACCGCTACGTTGAGAGATGAAATGAGTCAACGGTTCAACAGGATAGACGAGACATTAACCGAGATGAAGGAGATGGTAACCGAGATGAAGACAGACCTCAGGGACATTTCTTTACATGTCTACCAGGTTTGTTCAGGCTTACTGAGTGCTTAACAATGTCATCACAGGTATTTACTCATGTTGCGCATGTGTAGCAATACAATGCAGGTGTGGCAGGTAGTCTGGATATGCCATTCAAGATCAACAAGTTCCCAGATGGCCGGTTGCCAAGCGAACCACCCGTTCGTGTTATCTTCATTCTTTCTATCAGTGTCAGCTTAACAATGTGCCCACAGCATTGCCTCCCCCTCTTATATACTCTGGATAAGCTTCAGAGCTTAAGTGACCGGGATACAAGGCAGTACCACAAGGAATATCAGCTAGGTGAGCCTGACCAGCGGCCTGCCGGTAGAAGGGCCGACGCTCAGCAGAGGAAAGTTGACATCGCACGCCATATCGGAATCAGATATCCTATGTAGCTGCATTCAGTTTTGGATATTCCTAGGATTGAAAGGGAAAGATGTCCATGAACGCCGAGTGTGAGAAGTGCGCCGTCCGGCCCGCGTGCCAGCCGAGGTGGAGAGCGCGGTGATGAGGACCTCCCACACAGCGTCAAGCGCGCACCAGAGCTCCTCCTCGTCGATGCCCAGGGCGCATGCGTTGCGCCACAGACCATTGACGGCCATCGTGTGGGTGAGGAGCATCTGTGGGCTGTGGGTCGTCGCGAGTTTGGCAGTGTACTACTACTGGAGCAGCCTGAGCACCCTATCGCTCATGGGGTCGTCGCGATAGAGTGGGTGGGGGACGGAGCACGGCATGAGGGAGGTGAGCAAGTGGTCAACGCGCTTGGTGTAGAGGAACGTGGACAGATGAGGGAAGACGTCCGGCAAGGGGGTGCAGAGTGGCACCACGGGGAGCGAGACGGTGGATCCAGCAAAGTCCGGGCGAGCGACGTTAGATGTGGGGAGGGGGAGGTTGGCGCAGTGCGTCACGAGGATGGTGTTGTAGATGGGGAACAAAGTCACGCGACGCTTGGCCGCAGCGGGAACGTGACGCGCGTAGACCGCGAGCATGTGCGTGGGCGTGTCCGAGGTGAGATCGTGGACGACCACATCGAGCTCTGTAGGAAGCACTTTGTGGTGGAAAATGAGCATCTGATGTTATTGCGATGATCAGGATGAACTTACTCAGGTCCAAGGCATTGCAAGCCTTCCCTGATGTAATTCAAACGAGTATCGGCCAGTTCAGGCGCAACGGAGGTGATCGTCTCTTTGGTGATTTCGTGGAAAGACGGACGAGATAGATATTGCAGGAAGGGAACCGGGATCATCGAGACTGGTGTCGCTGGGTCGGGCACCTCCACCTCAAGGGAGGAGGGAAGTTGGGCGTTCATGAGGGAATTTTGATCCTGCTCTTGTGTTTGGATTGCCTAACGGGATATCGAGGGTGGGTGGGACCACCCGTGGATCGAGCACGGCGGCAACGTGCAGAGCCCTGGATGCCATCTCGAACCTTGGACTTTGTGGTCGCAAGCTTAGGAGGTGCGTTTTCCGCGTCAGATCGGCGAGGAGAGTTAGAGGACATGATAAAAAGGAGGACGAGGGGTTGTCTGGAGAGCGCGGGCCATAAATGCGGTGGTCCGGTACACTTGGGAAGTGGTCCGCGCAGGGAGGCACAGCCACACCTACCTTTCCGCCTCGGCCCCAGGCAGCCTGGCGCCGGCAGTGCACTCCATAGGCAAGGAAACGTATTCTGCCTTCCAGTTGCATACGAGAAACCGGGCTTTGAGTATCTTGCAAATGAGGCGGATTAGTACCCCATCGATGGGCTTCTTAGGCTCCTTCTTGCGGTCCCCCTCATCATCGGTCCACTCATCTCCCGCCTGCACTGGATCGTGAGGCTGTTGTCCAGGTGTTAGGCGACGAAATACATAATGTATTGTCAAACTTACCGGCGTTGTTGGCTGCTGCCGCTTTCGCTTGCCAGTTGAAGAACCAACAGTATTTGTGATCGAGAATACAGTTGTAAAATGGCTCGGAGGTGAAGGTGTAAACAAGCTCGGTGAAGCGTGTGCTGATGGAGAGGCCGAAGCTGTCGTTGATAAACCCGACATAAGCATTTCCCACTCCCGTTCATTACTGTCATTTTGCACAATGTGCCCCGAAACAGACTGGCCCGGACTTGGACTGGGTTTGACGCGGCGGATGGATTTATAGGCGATGTTCAATAACACCGGTAGGGGAAGTGCTGCCGGGAAGTCCCTGACAAACTGTATCAAGACATCGAAGCACACTTGTCCACGGCCCGAGCATCCACTTGTTGGATTACTGACGCAAGGGTGACCTGTGATGCACTTTCAAAAAGAGAAGATCAGAAAAGTCATTTGAATGATCGCTAGGGAAGACGTACCTCCTCTTCGACGACAGCGGAGTGGGACTTCAGGCTCTGACCATTCTCGCTGGGGTTCTCCTTATAATTCCCGCAGGGTAAGGTCATCTGAAGGGCCGTGTACGTGTTTTTCTTGTTGTTTGGGGATGAAATCTACTTGAAAATCCGTAGAAAATTCAAATTGAGATGGGAACTGTGAGTTTTGCACCCGGTCTTTGATGTGCTCTGTCGTCAGAAGACTTGTGGCCGTAGCGGCATCCTCTTGAACGCGGGTTAGAGTGTGCTGATCAAGGTCAGGGAACTCGAATTGAGACATGTATTGGTGAATGTCCTCTTGAACATGAGGTAGAGTGTGTTGATCAAGGTCGACCCCCGCTTGGCGATCTTCAAGGTCAGGGAACTCGAATTGAGACATGTACTGGTGAATGTCCTCTTGAGCGTGATGTAGGGCGTGCTGCTGGGGGATAACACCTGCTTGGAAGTCCGTAGGAAACTCAAACTGGGGCATGGACCGGAAGCTCTGCACTTGATGCTCAATCTGCCTTGAAGTCAGGAAAGCAGCGGCACCCGCAAGCAATGAGACAGGCGAACTGTAAAAAGAGTAGGAGGGGGCCTGGAAATCGGCGTAACTCATCGCCGGTGCTGGGTTCTGTGCGGGGGGGGTGCAGTGCACCGATGGGTACACGGCACTGTAGCCTTGGTAATTGGGAAAGTAGTTGGTGTAATTCGTATCATAGACGCTTGGGGTGAGTGAAGAAGTCGCTAGATGGGAGGCAGTGGGGAGGGACATTTGGGGGGGTTGCGCCGTGCCCGGCAACGGGTACATGCTCGGGTAAGCGTTTCTCTGGCTCTCCTCAGATAGAGCGTTGGGAAACGCGTATTGTGACGCGTCGAGACGCGTCGGCGTCGGTGGCAGCCATGAAACAGACATGGTGAGAGCGGGTAGTCGATGGAGGAATCTCTCAAAGTGAAGAATTAAGTTGAGTTGGTTCCGAGGAGAAAAGAGACGAATCGGCGAGGCCATTTTATATGCACGGTGAGTTAACATGCTTAAACAATTCCAGTTGTCCGGGTGGACGTGTTTGAGCCAAGAGATGCCAAAGCGTCTTCAAAAGGTTCCGGCTGTCACCCAGAGTTATCACCCTTCACACCAATCACCAGCAATCGAGCACATACCGTAAGACCGGTGGCCTAGCTGCATTCAACAAAGATAAGCGAAAAAGGAATCAAAGAAGAGTTCGATATGTTCATACCACTAAGCGGTGGTACTCTGACAGATAGTTGATTTGACCTTGAACAGGCCATTCCAGATTCGTGACGCTTATCCAAGCTTTTTCTGAGGCCCGAGATCGTGTAGACGTAACCAGCCGCAGCAGGTAAGATGTCTTGTAACAGGTCTGTGCTAGTTTGAAAGCAATATATACATTTTTCAGTCGTGCATAAGCAATTGAACAGCCAGTTCACCCACCTCACGGTAGCCAGATGAACTAACAGTCGGTTGTTCCGAGAGATTGGTCGACTTCATACGGTAATGAATGTCAAGGGCAGCCAACGAAAGCGTCCACGGGGTGTATCTAGCCTCGAGAAAGTACAAGCTTCCAGGACCTCCGGGCGCGTCCTGGAAAATAGGCTGATTCTGAAGCAGACCTCTCGAAGCGAATGTTACGAGGGAGCGAACGTCGGGACCAGAGGCAGACTGACTCTTTCGTGAGCGCTCATCGGTCAGCACGCTGTGAAGGTCTGCGGGATGAAATAGATATGCTCGAATATTGGACAGTGAAGCGCTGGCTTCCAGCCTGTGGCGTTTATGAAAATGGGGTGTCTTGCGGGGTGACGAAGATAGTGGAATCGGAATATTGCGGGGGATATGGGTGGGGTCTTGGCAGGGCGTGCATGTGATATTGGAATGGGGACAGGACGCGAAGGAGATGATGGCGGAACAGGGGACTCCGAAGCTACGCTCGAGCTGCAACCGTCGACGTTTGATTTCTTGAAAAGGCCGAGGAGTGATAGCTTGGAGCGCAGCTTACGGGATTCGGCACCAGTACCGGCTGATCTGGGCCGAGCGGAACGGCTGGGGATGCGTGGCTTGACAGATGACTCATCTTGAGCTTGAGGGAGGGAAGGACGGCGGGAAGATAGAGATGCGCTCGTCCGAGAGGCCGAGATGTCACCCGAATGGGAATCATGTGCAACAGCTTCGTGGTCAATCTTGGCTTCTGCGTCAGGTGCACCACCAGATAGCGAGTGATCCACAGAGCGCTTGCAGGGCAAGTGCTTTCGCAGAGTGGCCTTGAGGTGCTCCACGGCACAAGACACAGGGCGTTGCTGGGGGGTGGCGTTGGGCTTGAGGGAAGCGGTAGCCTCGGCGAGGACATCTGCACACTCGATCCAGCCATTTTGACCAGCAATGAGCTCTGGGGTGATTCCGTGTTCATCAGCACGATCTGGGTTTGCGCCATGGGAGAGAAGGGTACGCACTGAGATGATCGTGTCGGCAGCAAAGTGGGGCGGTGTCGAGCTTGATGTGCCGACTATAGGCGAGGTTGTGTCACGGTCACGGTCAGAGGGGAAATCTGGGCAGAGTGTGAGCGATAAGCAAGGGGGAGGAAATGAGGGTGACCTTGGGGCGTTTACGTCGCGGCCGCGCTCTATCAGGAAGTTTACGACGAGGACATTTCTACCGGCGCAGGTGGCATGGTTTAACATGCATCTCGTTCAGGGTAGTTCTACAATTTGCTGCAACTGTATTTGCTCACTGGTCCACCATCACCTGATCACTGTTCATTGATGAACGACGATCTCGTTGACCAAGGGTCATGGTCTATAGAAATGATATTGACTGCGTTTGCTTATAAATGTAAGTCCATAATAATTCATCTCAAGACGCACCGTGGACGTCCCCAATGACACCGCAGGTCACTCCGTCTCCCAGATCGAGATTGACCAGACTTTCCTCTGTCGGGCTCAAGCGCAACGACTTTCTTCAAATCAGCGACCGCTAACTGAGGCTTGGCGATCTGAACTTGAAGGTAACACGTTGCCCGCCTGATGTGCGCGATAAGCGATGCACGTCGTTCCTCGTTCCGGGAGTTTTGACGTACCTACTTGGAATCGCGTTCGATGGCCTTGGCTGTTGTGTCAGTGAATCTCGTGTGACCAAAATTCGAGACGCCATGACCACTCACACGCATCGCCGAGCGCAAACCCATGCTCTTCCAGCTTCATTCTTGCAGCAGCCCGATTACACCAAAAGGTGGCATCGGTGGGATTTAGCTCGATGGACTTGGAGTAAAGGTTGGCGGCGGCAGCGGTAAAGTTATTACCTGGAGGCCACCGTCAGATTGGTGTGGTCTCATACGGGAATACGTACTTGAGAATGCCTTGTTATCCTCTGCTTTCAACTTGGCAGCCTGATCCCAGGCTGTCTTCGTCGGTTAAGTCTCTGAGTGTGAGTGTCTGAGTCTGCAGCTCGGATGAGGGCAGCGATGTCAACGATGTTGAAGCAGGGGAGGGGGACAACGATGAAAACATTGCTCATGGTACGCTGTTGATCGGTGCGACTACCAAGGTCAGCGCTATAGGTCGACCGGTCAACTTCAAGTTTGAATCACCTGCTGAGAAAGGCAGCGAATATCATCTCACGATTGGTGGCTGTGTTACACTAGCATACTATCATTCCCACGCATGAGGAAACCCGCTTGCAGGGGACTGGATATGCCACCCCACCCGGTCTGCTTCGGCAGACGTCGGCTCATGACGCGGGTTCGAGTCTCGCAACAACCACCAGGGGGTTTTAGTGGGTAGTACGATTGTTATTGAACTGACACTGTAAAAGATATTTGGCTGGGACTTTGACAGACTTGATACTGAGATTCAAACGGCCATCCATACGGCACTTGAAAGCCACGGCGAAAATTTGTTGACGCATGAGAGAACAACAAATTGGCACCCAGGTGCGCTCAGTCATGATGAATTAGATCACCACAGACTGAATTTATCCTCCAGATATCGCTAATAACTATATCTCGCGTCTCGAAGGCAATGCCGATATGTCTGCAGGGTTCAAGGACCCTATACGAGCTATCGCACAATACTTCATCGCGCTGTCCCTGAAGCCACCGAAGCCCCTCAATCTCTTCACCAAGTGGAGTAAAGCGCGAGGACAGCTGGGGCTGTGGGAGGGTGCATTGAGAGATTCTGACGAGGTATCGCTTAGATCGTTATCTTGCACCACAGCCCTAAACTCAGCCAATCCAGGCCATCAAAGCAGGTCAATTGAGTCCATGGAGATATGAGAGAAGATATGTAGCACTACAGGCATTGCACCACCTTGACACAGCAACAGATGCGTTCGCCCGCATGCATTCACTCATCGATGAATCCCATGAGATACGTCGTCAGTGCCACTATCGGTCTGAAAATGACTCCGCAACTGATATCGTGCGGAACTAGGCAAGAAGTACATTTCACCCACTCAGTTGCAAAGGAATATCGACGAAGTCGTCATCGAGTTCTTCAAGGCATGCCCGCTCGTTCTTATTGATCTCAAAAGTGGTCGTCTGTGTGACGAACTGGAACGATCTCGCATCTTCAAGTCGGAGCCACAATTTAAAGCATTATTTTCCCCCATGACGGAAGAGCTGGACAAACGACGTATTAAATTGGTGGTCGAGGATTATTTCCAATACGTGACGCTCTCGCATGTATGAAATGGCGAGGAGCCTTCATTCCAAGATGTCCATCATGTCGGCTCGGTCTGGGCGCTCCACTCTTCTCTCCAAAACAACAAGTTGCGCAATTTCTGCCAGGAGGTTGCCAGAGACGGGTATCGCTGGGCGTGGAGCGATACCTGTTGCATCGATAAAACGATCAGCATGGTCCTCAACCAATCACTCAAGATGATGTACAAGTCTCCGCAGCCACATATGCACACCTCCCGGACGTAGAATCTCCTTCGGCCATCGGGGGGCTAACGGATAGTGTCTGGTTGACAAGGGCGTGGACAGCTCAAGAGCTTCTCGCATCAAAAGTCATCCGATTCTACACGCAAGACTGGAAACTATACCTTGGCGATACACGGTCGAACCACAAGGAATCGCCCGAGATCATGCAGGAACTCGTGGATACTATCAAGATCTCTTGCAACACCCTCATTAACTTCCACCCCGACGATCTCAGCAATCGGGAGAAACTACGACTCGCCGCAAGACGGCATGCGAGGCAGGAGGAAGATGTGGCGTACTCGCTCATTGGGATGTTCAAGAGCGATATCCGGCCGGATTATGGAGAGAGATATGCTGCATTGGGCCACCTGCTGGAAGAGATCGTAGCTCGTTCGGGAGATGTGAGGGTGCTCGTGTGGATAGGCCAGTCCTCGCCATACAACTTGAATAGCTGCCTTCCAGCCGCCCTCACTGCATATAGCGAACCTCCCTCCACTTGCTCTCCCATCGAGGACGTCGAGCTGGACATATGTGTCACAGCTTTGAATGGCCAGCTCTCTCCGGCCTATATCGTGCCATTCCATGAGCGTATCGTTGCTTTACCTCCGGCACGCTTTGCCAATCGCCGACTCCATCTCCCCTGCATCATCTTTTCGGTCAAGCGGCTCGGCATACAGGAATTCGATACGCATGGAGTCCATTACCGCCCTCGGGTTCCTGGGATAGGTTATGTGGAGTTCCATACGTCAGACAGGCTTTCCCCGATGGAACCGCGGAAGCTCATCTTTGTACACCCATGGGTCCAAGACCTGTGCGATCCACCTGATGGCTTTCCGTGGGGAAGTTTGCCAGACGATATGAATGACTCGTCTGACTCGAGCGTGGAGAGCGCGGGAACATCACCAACGTCGCCACTGCACGCTGTGCCCACGCCTGTCATGGACGACTACACCCGAGCGCTGCGGCTGGTTGCTCGTCTTCGACAGCCGTTCCATGCACTGTTGCTCCAGCAGCAACCGAGCGGCGAATTCAAGCGCGTCGCTGCGGAGCGGGACATTGTCATTCCAAACCTTGCTGAACAGATCGACTTTGCGAGGGACATGGGTGCGAGCGTCGTGGAGATATTGTGACGTGGTTTATGGTCGGATTTCTTTTCTTCCAGTGCGCTGCTGTCGCATCACTGTCACATTTTCTTCTCGCTGTCGTCTTGCTTTCCTCCAATTTATTATTGAACGCCCTGTGTTACATCTTTATCTAGCACATTTATCATTTCGAGTTCACGGACAATGAAAGAGTCGCTCGAAGATCACAATTGGACCTTCGGTGAGTGAGCCATTGCATACGTTCACGTAGGGGCATTCTACACAGACCCGTGTGTCTGCGTACATCAAATGGATCGGGAGGTGTTAGTATACTATGCGCAAGGCGACTCGCATGAAACCCCATAGTCATGGATTTCATCGGCTTAATGTGAAGGTGCTTGAAACTCCGCCCTTCCGCATGAGCGTGTGGTCAGAGAGCCGATTTGGGGTAATGGCAGATAGTACAGTTCCGCTTTCTCCATGGACAACGCTTGTCTCACGATTCTTACCGTCGCCGATGACGAATACGCGGAGCATTCCTTACCATCGTGGTGCGATCCATTCAAAGAACTTCTCGTCTTGCTCGGGATCGTCAAGTCGACATTCAGCAGCAGGATCGATCATCAACGTCTTTGCTTCGGGCCAACCCACGATCTCTCTCGACTTTCAACAATCTTCATTACTGTAGAACCTGACTCTCACCCTGAAGTCAGTCATAACATTTACTTGGATGAACTCGATTTTGCTTGTGGGCCAGGCCCATCCTTGGTGAGAGCACTCGAGGAATATG
>JBBPOC010000524.1:0-16228 GCA_038091235.1 Tylopilus rubrobrunneus | reverse complement strand
ATGGCACTCGGAATATCCGGAGCCAGCACGAGCGGCTCGATAGGTGTGACAATTCTAGCCCAAATGACGATCACATGAGCCTCAGTTTGGCTGAAGCCTGAATGCTGCTTGGTATGGACATACTAAACTTAGCCGTGATAAGACCATATGCGACTCGGAATACCTATTACTGTGCGAAAGCCACCGACATGTTCAAGTTTGTGACTCCATCATGATGGCTCCCCGCCGCAGTGGCATATGAGCGGCTGTCTACCACACTGAGTTGCACTGCCTTGATTCGTAGTATTTAAGGTGTCTGGATCCAGGATGGACTCCCCTCTGAATACTTTCACAGCTTGCCTTTTACTCCCCCTAGGACCCACACTGGCAGCAAGCGATCAATCGACATGGTTGTACGTATTGACGATATTCTTTCGGAGAACACGACAATTGTGGAAGCACATCAATTCCCCGTCAAGGCTGTCAAGTTATTTCAAGGGTCGGATAGGGCTGAGGTCATTCGCAAGTTCCCATTATCTTTCCTCCGCTCTCAGGTACGAGGCCTTTGCGACATTTTTCGCCCTTTCAAATGCTGGCTGTTCCAGGGTGGACCCCAAGTTGTTGAGATTGTCGAACTGCCCGCCAGTATCCAATCCGTCGATGTCTCTATAACATCCACGTCGGGGAATGTGACCATTCTCGATCATTACCGCACTCAGGCTTCCGTTTCTCAGCCACCCGACTCCGCGGTGTCCAGCCAAATGCTGCGTGAACTCGAAGCGGAACAGAAGCGGCTGGAAGATGAGAAGAGTCTCAGGCAGCAAAGTTTGACCTTCTTCACAACCTATATGGACTCGCTCGCGCAATGCAAGTCCCGCGACACACAGCCCGAGGCAACCCAGATGGTCACTTTATTTGACGAATTCATTGTGACTGGGGCCACACGGTCCGCCGCGATTGCAGAGCTAGATAGCAAGCTAGATGATATTGACAAGAAAATCATCGAGGAGACGAAACGCCTCGCGAAGCTCAGTTACAATTTGCCGGTTAAGGTCGTCGTCGTCCTCTCTTGCAACAGCCAAGTCCCCGTGGAAGCTGCTGAGCTCACTGTGACTTACGGTACGGAAAACCAGGACCTTCCAAATTATCCATCCTGAGATTTTTTGCTCAGTTGTAAAGCAAGTTGATTGGCACCCTGCCTACGATATCCATGTGACAATGGCAGGAAATGTACCGTCACCGACGGTGAAGCTCGACTTTCGATGCACAGTCATGCAGTGGACAGGCGAAAATTGGGAAAACATCAGCTTGGCATTGACAACGGCGAACCAGGTGTCGCAGTTAATCCAACTCCCAGAGCCAAAGAGAGTCAATATTAGCCTCGGACCAACGAGCGTTCTTCCAGGCCAGATTGTGGATGTTCATGACTACCACGACGAGCCTAAATATAGGCGTTACCCCCGCTACTGTTCCCCCGAGGGCGATCG
This sequence comes from Tylopilus rubrobrunneus, assembly GCA_038091235.1. NCBI lineage: Eukaryota > Fungi > Basidiomycota > Agaricomycetes > Boletales > Boletaceae > Tylopilus > Tylopilus rubrobrunneus. Next base: position 14,762 of record JBBPOC010000524.1, on the reverse strand, counting down.
TCACCGGGAGTACGAATACGATGACTACGATGAGCCTAAATATAAGCGTTACCCCCGCTACTATTCCCCCGAGGGCGATCGTCACCGGGAGTGCGAATACGAAGCCCAGCTTGCTAATCCGCGCCGCCGGCGGAGGAGGTCGTTCACGGTCCAACCGCCTCCAGCGATGCCGCCGCAGCCTCAGGTTTGTCGAGTCCCACTGGCACGTCCTTCAACCCCCTTACCTGCACTCGTACAGGACGAAGTGATATTTACGGTGCCAGCACCGCCAATGGTACCGGCAGATCTTGCCAGTCTAGCAAGCGATGTTAGCGTAGACGGGCCATCCCAGACAATCTCCCAGCTCATTCACCATGTAGGCGTCGTTCGTCATGCCATGTCTTCTGAAACGTCACTCACGTTCTTGGGTCTTCCGACATTCAGGATGGCAAGGATCCGATCACGCACATCGCCAATGCAAGCATTTTTATTCCTTCTGACCGCGCTGAACATCATGTCCTGGTTGCCTCGTTCCCCCTCCAAGCAGAGTTCATGCGTGTCGTGGTGCCCAGTATCGACACACGTGTCTATTACACGGTGCGCCTTATGATCTTTTTCTCATACCCGTCCTATAATATTTCCCAGTGCGAAGTCAAAAACACCAGCGAATACGTCCTGCTTCCGGGTACCGTCAAGACCTATCTCAATGACAAACATGTCTCATCCACCGAGATTCACGTACGTCCCTCTGATACAATCGTCCCTGATTGTATTTACGACTGAGCGTCACCAGAGTACCGACTTGCCACAGATACTGGAGTGCTCGCTTGCGGTCGACACTGGCGTGAAGACGATGCATAATCGCGCGCCAGATGCACTACCCTCTGCCACAGCGTTCACTGGTAAAGCGACGACGACATACACAAGCGCGACGATGCTTCACAATATGCATACGGAGGCGATCCGCGGCGTCATCGTGCGGAGCTCTATCCCGTTGCCGGCGGATCCAAGGATCACGATTGTTTTGAAGGAGCCTGCAGGGTTGGCGGAGATGGATGAGGGAAGCGTCTCTGTGAAAGAAGGCTGTCTTGCGCGATGGTCGACGACGGGTGGGCGGAAGGGGAAACAAATGGGATTGTTCGAGTGGGTGTGTGACATGAACCCGGGAACGGAGATGTTGAAAGCCGTCTGGGAGGTTTGCGCCCCACAGGACTTGAAGTTGTTGGAGCAGGAACGTACCTAGCGCAAAACGCTCTTCCAATTACACATTTTTCTTTGTAGTCCGAACGTGTATGTAACAAGCCATAATTTCATGTATGAACATGGGATACAAGCAGTAACAAATCCATTGTTTCCCCCCTCTCGTATTCTTACATCTGGTCGTTGTACACCATTCCGAGGATTACAGTACACCGTCGGCGCGGACCGCACATTGGCCAAAGTTGAGCTTCTTAAGACCTTCTTCCTTGGGTAAGATGTCCTGAAAGATAATGCAGTTGGTGCCATGGTCACGCAAGCGCGGTGCGCAACCAGACATACATGCTCGAAAATGCCCAGGGGTAGGGCAAGAGTGACGCAGGCGTTGGGTGAGTCCTATCATATGTATACGTGTTGACCTATGCACACTCCAAATGGACAATCGAATACGTACCACGACAGCGCCAACGTGGCTCTCGACCGGAGCAGCAGAAAGAAGGAGATCTAGCAGAATTCGTTCGATATCAGCACGCTGATAGGGACCATCCCAACGGAATTGGAGTAAATAAATGGACACGCACATGCTTGTTCGCGGGCTGGAGACATGGTCGTACACAGCGTTCGTCATTTCCTAACAGCAGAACCAAGCTCGAAAAGTCAACTCACTGTAGCCGATCTGGGGCAATCGCGTGTCAGCGGGCGGCTGTACAGAGAACATTGTTGATACGTACTTTTTGCAAGTACGCAATAGCGTTGAGGGCAGCCTGCTTGTAGGCGACGGTACTGGGAGCGTTTCAACGCCAGTTCGAGAGTCAGGAAATAACACCCACGCGTCCATGTTGTACTGCTTCCCGTCACCGTCTGGGTGTATATTAGCAAAAATAAGCGCGGACGAAACATGCGCATTACGCACGAATGTCAACACTGATGCCCTCGAAGATAAGCTAGGTTCCGCTGAATTAGCTGAAGGGGGTCAATGATTGGATTGGCTAACCTTGGCCGAATACAATGGGTCCACAGGGGATGGCTGTCGAAGTCCGTTAGAATATATGGTCTTACGAAATAATTGCTGCAAACCAAGAATATGGGCTGCTTGAGTGCAAACTTTTCAATGCCACCCTTGATGATGCTAGTCTTGAACTTGATGATGCCAGCCTGTCGCTATCATTAACCAATGCGCCTGCAAGGAAAGGCGAGCATATGCCTCACCATCTCGATGGCGCCACAGAAAGAAAGCTGATGCATGTAAGTCAGGTACGATTGTGTTGACATTGACGATCAGCCCTACCTCCCCCTAGGCATACATTAGCATCCATATTTATACAGGGAAATTTCAAGAATATAATCCACGTACATCACCTTGCGAGAAGTGTAAATCCCCAACGGAGAGGTTTGCACCCTTCACAAAGACTGGGAAGTAGCATCGAGAGCCCCTGGATGGCGGTAATTATAGCTCTGAGTGGCCCATGTCACTTTAGCAAACAAACTTACTTGGACAGATTCTTGATCTACACTCGAAATATCAACTAAGCAAACGAGAAAAATCATGTGCGATCACCCACGTCACAGTTACCCCCATGTTCACGTCCAGGAATGGTTCGTGCACCCTCGCGGTGTATCTTTTCCCTAACATTATTTGGAATGTCTTGGCCGACATACGCCCCCGGAACGAGCGGGCCGTATGCAACAGGAGGGACAGCGTTCGCGTTCGCTTCGATCAAGCCGACTTCGCGTTTATTCCAGGTAGCAAGAAGCTCATGCGATGGTGCAGTTCCGATCAGTCCGGGGTGCGAAACGCCGGCAAAACGAACGCCGGGTATATGTCTCGATGTAGCATAGACGCCTGATTTGATGTTCAGTTCACCGAAAAGGTGTGCTGCATCTGGCCAATCTCACCTTCAAAGTCCCAGATGGCTTTTGCCGCTCTACTCCTAAATTCTCGTGCTGGAAGGACATGGCGTCGTTATAACACCGCTTCAAACAAATATACTCTCCTTACCAAATAAACCACCACCGTTTTCAAGTTCAAAGATACCCTGTGTTAAAATCAGTGTTTCTATCCCAAGTGACTCAGTAATTTTGACCCACGGTGTAGCCCCACGGCATTTTATCAAATGGTTTCACTACAGTTTGGGCAGGTCAGGGCATGCAAGAAATGCGATCTTTGTGTCATACCATCCAGAATGTCGACGACAAGACAGTCACCGGGCTCCGCACCTTCGACGGCGATTGGGCCAGATAGGTTGTGAACGGAGGTAAGGTCAACGTCACGGATGTCGTCACTGACTAGAAAATAAGGGAAGATCACTGAGGCACGCCACAAGAAGCGACACTATGAGCTCGTACAGTCATTGTTTCCAATTTGGGCGCCGGTCCAATCTGGTAAATCTCCTGTAAGCAACCACGCTTTCTGACCTGGATTTAGAAGGGACATACCAACGCATTCGATGTTGAATACCTAGGAAAGGGTTTAAAAGGATAAACCCATATTGTTTAGTCCACGTACCTCCCCCGGTTTTACAGTGGCAAAGGGCGGTATATCAGGACTGGACAAAACGGTTCAAGGACGTTTCAATTGCCGTTGTGAAATGACATACTGCCATCTGTTGTGCAACCCCTATGAATGCATTATCAGCTTATGTACAGTACATGGAGTACTGTACTGTCTAACCTTCTGCTCTCGAGCGGGTCTGGTAGACGTGAGTTGGATCAATCAGTAAATCGACCTGATGGAACGTCATCCTTACACGAAAGGGTCGACCTTGCAGATGTGAGATGACTATCCAGTGCCAACATGCGTGAGCTCTCACCTGAATGAGAGTGGGGTGAGTGACAGAGTTAGCTGCAGTAGCCATCGGGAGAGTAAACTTTCAAGACTGTCTAACGAGCAAGAATAAAGGGTGAACAAAGGGTGAGAAAGAACGGTCTGGGAGTTATAAAGCAGCCCTGTAGCAGATGACAGGACGGAGCTGCGCCTATCCCGTCTTATCAATGCCGATAAAGGTGTTGTCTGTGGCATGCGAACTGGTATCAGGAAGTATTTGATTGTGTTAATGATAACATGACCTCGGTCATGGGAGGTGGGATCACACACACGTCTTGCTATTTTGAGAGTGTGAGAGCCTCACTTGGCTGAGAATCGGCATATCTGGTCATTAAGCGCCCTCTTCACCTGTCAATGCATTCGGAGCGTGCCAGGTTTACCACAACTTAAAGGTTGCACTACTGTTGGTGAAACCTAGGAATAAAGTTGGAGGGAAAGCGTGCTTGTGGCGGCGCAGTGTGAAGAGTCAGATCTATAGGGTGGATGGGCTCAGTCGGGGGGTCGACTAGTCATCATTCAGGTCAAAATGACTCTAACGAAATCCGAGCGTTGAACTTACTATGGCATAGTACTAAGAACTTGAAGCTTGAAGCATTGGCCCTGGCAGTGTGACCAAGCCGTGTCACATTGTCACGGATTTTCCCAGTCGCTCGAGTGTACTACTAAGTACAAACTCAATCACTGGCATGTTCAGTACTGTTACTCTCACTTGGGCCTTTCCGCCGGAACTCGCAAAATGGTTGGCCCCTTTCTTTTTTCAAGAGAATCGAATACACGGGTGTCGTTTTAGCACAATTGTCAAACCATGTTCTGATAAACACAAGATTCTGCTAGGATACTTGGTAAGTTGGTTGCAATGGAATCAACTCGTCAAAATTTGGTCGGATAAGCTGGGTTGATATTTGGCAGCACGACGAGACCTAGCCTTGTGTCTAGCCAAACTGTTTAGTAAACACCCTAAGTAAGACATGAGCAAAATTATGGGGAAATGGACTCATCAAGGATAGTTTGCCCCCTCAGGCGATAGACTCTCAGAGAGGCCCTCAGAAGTCTTCTTTCTACCATGTCAATGCGGCTCTTGGTGACCGGCGTGTGAAGTGAAAATTCCGTTCCAACTCAGTACTCAGATTCGAGAAGGTGCCGGTCCTTCCTTCGACTTCCCGAAGTTCGTGGAGAGATCACGCGACGGAACCATTTGCGCGGCGCTTGATCATCGAGTCAAATGGGGTTGGTGGAGTTGTGAGGTCTTTTTGCGATATTATACTGACTAATGTCTTTTACCAAAGTACAGGCTGGACCTGCTTTTGCGGTTCTGCGTAGCGACTCGAAACGGGTGATCACTCCTGAAGCGGCCTACAATACCCTGGCTTCGTGGCTCAGAGTCTGAAACTTCTTCCTTGCTCCGTCTCGTGGGATTGTTATGGACTTCGCGTATATAGTGAGCAGTAAATCCCTAAACTTCCCCGAGCCGGTATCACTGCCGCCTGAGTCTGCGTGCCGCGTTCGTTCCCCAGTTCATTCGTACTTCCCTGAATCATGCTTTCGGAGTTTGACATCATTTTTGCCGGAGGCGAGCCTATCCGTTCCACCCACATCTAGGACCATTGCTCATGCGCTAATATTGACGCTAGGTGGAACAACGGCGTGTGTCATCGCCGGAAGACTAGCTGCCGCAGACCCCTCTCTTCAGATCCTTGTCGTCGAAAGCGGTCAGCACACTCGGGATGATCCCCGTCATGTTCAGCCCTGCAGATACCTCGAGCACCTTGCGTCGGGGAGTACTACCGTCTCCTTCAATACTGCCAGGCCGAGTCCACACCTCAATGGACGCTCTATTGTTGTGCCGTGTGGCCGAAGCGTCGGCGGCGGCTCCACCGTCAACTGTGAGTTACTTACCTTTGGCTTCATTTCCCCACATGGTTCATGATATTTGTGTATATTCAGTCATGTTATACGCACGAGGTGCGGCATCGGACTACGACGATTGGAGTGCCTTCGGCAACAAAGGATGGAGCTTTGATGAACTTCTTCCTTTCATCAGAAAGGTAAACATGAGGACCTCGCATTGATATGAATTAACTTAGCGTGTAGCTCGAAACCTACACCCCAATCCCGGACAGGCCGACTCACGGTTACTCAGGACCGGTCCAAATATCCGTTGGTGGTGCCGACTTTGGGATTGGGAAGCAGTTATTGGATGTTGCCAAGGAATATGATCCGATCCGTCCTCAGATCGACGACAACAATGATTTCAGGTCTGGAAATGCGTACAGCGTGGGTATTTCACGTTGCTGGCAATTGCTTGTACCTGATAGATTGCTTTCTCAAGCCAGCTTACAAGTAAGATTTGATGGAAAACACATCAGACCGCTGATACCTACACCTTCAAAGATATATAGACCCTGCTACCGGAAAGCGTTGCGATGCTGCTTCCCGATACTTATATCCACAGTCGGAAAATCCAAATTTAACGATCATGGTGGGGAAACGTGTCAAACGTGTCATTATCGAGTATGTTAGATATGGACATATCTTGAAATTGGATTCATACCTTTAACAGGAACGGACGAGCAGTTGGTATCGAGTATACGACAGATGCCAAATTACCCGAAGGAATCAGTGGCGAACTTGTTACTGTGAAGGCCAGGAAACTCGTTATTGTTTCCGCGGGAGCATTCGGCTCGCCATCCATCTTGGAAAGGTCTGGAATTGGTGGCCGTTCCGTCCTCGAGAAGAACAATGTTCGTGTGCTAGTTGATTTGCCCGGTGTTGGCGAAAATTATCAAGGTACGTTCAGCACAATGCAGAGTCCTCAAAAAGTCACAAGCTTTGTTTTTTTAGACCATTTGGGCCTTTGTTCTGCGTTCTACACAACAGACGAAACTGACAGCATGGATGACGTTTGGACTGACTCCAAAGCAATCGCCGGTAAGAATGGTTGACTCGCCTTCGCCATGGGTATCTGTAATGACAACATGGTTGTTAGAGCGACTGCCAGAATGGCAGAACCATGGGACAGGGAAAATTGCTCATACGTATGCCTCAATGTTTTTCCATCACTTTCATGCATTGCTGAGTATTTGCACCACAGTGGAATTGAAGCGGTTATGAAAGTTCGCCCGACAGCAGGACAATTGGTGTCCGCTGGGCCTGCCTTGCAGGCGAGGTGGGAGTCGTTTTTTCAGCACCATCCCGACAAACCTGTTGGCATCATCGCACCGTTTGCTGGGTAGGACACTGATGCATTCTTGCTACGTGAATCAATCAGGTTGACATTCTTCGCTAGTCACCCGTTGGACCCGAGTCACTCAATGTTAGTTGGCCGAAAGCTCTTCTCAGTGATCCCCTATATTGTAAGGAAGTATGGCAACTCTGCCTCACTTCTAAATCTAACATTTAGTTTTCAAGTTGTATCCAGAGTCCGTCGGCAGTGTGCACATCACGTCCGGAGAAGATGCGAACTCACCTTTGAACTTTGACCCTGACTACTTCTCCAAGTGCGCCTTGCCCTTTCTCCAGCGACATTCACTGTGCTCAGGGGTATGGTGGCCAGACCCAGCAGCATTGCAGAGTTGAATCTATTGTACAAGATGACACGTGAATATGCAAGGCGTATGCCTGGGTATCGGGGAGATATGCCTGCCTTCCATCCACCATTTTCCCCTGGTAGCGCAGCCGCTTGTACGCAGGCAGGCGGTCCTGTGCCAATGGATGCACCTGATATTGTTTACTCTGACGAGGACAACGAGGCTATCGAGAAGTTCGCTCGCGATACAGGTGCGCCGTTCAATCATTATTGTTGTTCTTGTCACTGAGTCCTTCTCTGCGTGCGGTGATAGTGTTCACGACATGGCACTCGGTCAGCTCACGAGTTGGTTCTTTCTTTGACACATCGCTCATGGGTTGTTCGCTTAGCTTGGTACTTGTGCCATGAAACCCCGTGACCAAGGCGGGGTGGTTGATGCGCGCCTCAACGTGTATGGGGTTGAGGGACTCAAGGTTGCAGGTGCGTGACATGAAACCGCTTCCCATAGAGACTCCATTTTGAACTTGATTCGAACTGGCTCATTAGACTTGTCTATCTGCCCTTCCAACGTTGGAAACGTACGTCGGCTTACCCGTGAAACACGGTGAACTTCGAGGTCACTGACTGTTCTCTTTCGGTTAGAATACGTATTCCACCGCGCTGTTGGTCGGGGAGAAGGCTGCATCGATTATAGCCGAAGATATGGGGTTGAAATGGACTGCGGAGGGTATCTAATGTACCAGAACATACCCATCACAAAGTTTTTAGGTGTTGAATGATGGTATGTCGGAATTGGGATGTGAGACTGAACATGTACTCTCAGACAAGGTTTCCGACTGAATTAGTTTGTGCGCAATTTGTTGTCTTCGCACGCCGCTTCAATATGCCAGGACCCTTTTCACCCCCATACTACTAGTAATTCCCTCCGGTGCAACAAGCAGCACTGACAAGGGGCTTCTCAAGGCACAGGGACTCTTCCGGTAAGTAGAAGATGGCGATATCGATGATAACAGACCATGGATAGTATGGGTTCAAAGGTCGGTACCAAAGCGCAGCTAACGCTCTACTGTTTCCGTGTCTGTACCATACCTTTTCTGATGAAATGGAATGATTCGGAAGCGCATCGAAAGCGACCACCGCCGTCGCGTCTGCGGGGATAGCATCTGTTTCATGACCAACTCAGGTTCTTATCACCCGTCATGTGCCGCCTTCTATTCCAGATATAAATCCGCTCTAGTTCGAAATTTCCTCGTCTTGCCGATTCTTGGGAGCGAAGGCATTGATTATATACTCCGAGACCCGACACTCTATTGGTGTCGTCCATTATTTGCAGGTGCCCAACACTATGTCCGCAACGTTTGACATCATCTTTGCAGGAGGTAAGTCCGTTTAGTGACCATAAAAGCTTACTCATGTGGGCGCTGCTTACCGAACACCCCAGGGGGAACGACTGCGTGTGTTATTGCAGGGAGACTGGCTGCCGCTGATCCGTCTCTGAAGATCCTCATCGTCGAAAGTGGCCAGCACACTCGCGATCTCCCTCAGCACGTTCAACCCTGCAGATACCTGGAACACCTAGCACCGAACAGCACTACTGTCTCTTTCCATGTCGCCAAACCGAGCCCACACCTCAATGGTCGTTCTGTTATTGTTCCGTGCGGCCATAGCATTGGTGGTGGCTCCACTGTCAACTGTGAGTTGCAATTTTTTATTCTCGTTTCATGTCCTTTCAACCTAATTCACGGCATTCTTGTATCCTTTTCTAGTCATGGCGTACGTGCGAGGTGCAGCATCTGACTACAACGACTGGAACGCATTTGGCAATGAAGGATGGAGCTTCGATGAACTCCTTCCTTTCATTAGAAAGGTAGGGCCATGAGGATTCCATAAAGAAACGAGTTGACAAGTAAAAACCACATAGCTCGAAACGTTTGCGCCCATATCAGATCGACCGACTCACGGTTATTCAGGACCGATCCATGTATCTGCTGGTGGCGCTGACCTTGGAGTCGGAAAGCAGTTCTTGGATGTGGCTAGAGGATACGATCCTGCCCGCCCACAAGTGGATGACAATAACGACTTCAGGTCTCCAAATGCATATAGCGTGGGTATTGTCATCTCGGTGGTAGACAGTTGACCAAACTTTCCGTCCCCAGCCGATTTACAAGTAAGCTCTTAGAGAATGGAATTGGCCACAGTTTGCTAAGCTCCTGGCCCGGAAAGATATATAGATCCTGCGACCGGAAAGCGTTCAGATGCTGCTTCTCGATATCTATATCCGCATTCGGAAAATCCCAATTTAACGATCATGACTGGGAAGCGTGTCAAACGCGTCATTATCGAGTACGTTTGATATGGACGTACCAAGGGAAACATACTTATGCTAGTAATAGGAATGGACGGGCAGTCGGTATTGAGTATACGACAGATGCTAAGCTCTCCGAGGGGATCAATGACGAACTCGTTGTAGCGAAGGTCAGGAAGTTGGTTGTTATTTCTGCTGGAGCATTTGGCTCGCCAGCCATTCTCGAAAGGTCTGGGATTGGCGGTCGGTCCGCCCTCGAGAAGAACGGTCTTCGTGTATTGGTTGATTTGCCAGGCGTCGGCGAAAATTATATGGGTACGTGCCATACACCGGAGAGTTCTCGTTTCAAGAAAAGGACACGAACCATTCTATAGACCATTTAGGCACTTGCGTCCCGTTCTACGCAGCGGACGGGACTGAAACCATGGATGATATTTGGAGTGACCCGAAAGCAATCACCGGTGAGCAGTTTGCTCGACTCCCTCACATAAAGTCATGGTCGACGTGGCTACCAGAGCCCCTTCAAGAGTGGGAGAGACACGGAACTGGGAAAATTGCTCACAAGTCAGTCCCTACGTTTCTGTCAAGACACTTTGGTTTGCTGAGTATTTTCACCGCAGTGGAATCGAATCCATCATGAAAGTGCGTCCGACAGTAGCACAATTGGATTCCGCTGCGCTCGCATTTCGATCAAGACGGGGGTCCTTTTTCGAGCGCAGACCTGACAAACCTGTAGGCATCATTGGAACATTTTCTGGGTAAGTCATTGTCGCATTCTTGATCATGGAATCACTGAGATCGATTGTCTTTCATCAGCTTCCCGTTGGATCCGAGTCACTCAATGCTGGTTGGCCGGAAACTTTTCTCGCTAATGTTCTTTATTGTAAGCGAGCATTGACACAACTCTCTGCATCCATTTCCACCTGAAATCCTGGCATGAAAGGCGTATCCAGAGTCGACTGGTAGGGTGCACATCACGTCTGGCGAAGATGCAAACGCAGTTCTGGACTTTAGCCCTGGTTATTTCGCCAAGTACGCCTCGTGTTTTTCTCCCGCATTGCGCTGTGTCCATATTTTTGTCCCAGAGCCAGTGACGTTGCACAACTCACACTGTTGTACAAGATTTCTCGCGAACTCGCAAGGCGTATGCCCGTGTATCGGGGAGAGGTGGCTGCCCACCATCCAAAATTTGCCTCTGACAGCCCTGCCGCCTGTACAGAAATGGAAAGTTCTGTGCCAGTGAGTGCACCAGACTTCGTTTACTCCGAAGCCGACAACGAGAGTATTGAAGAATTCAGTCGCGATAGGGGTGAGTTTGCCCCTTTCTGGCCATCGCCCATAGATGACTAATCCCTCTCTTCAAGTATCCACAGCGTGGCATTCGGTCAGCCTTTCAATTAGTCTTTTCTTTCCGGTGTATAATGAACTGCCGCTTTAGCTGGGTACTTGTGCCATGAAGCCCCGTGACCAAGGTGGGGTTGTGGATGCACGCCTCAACGTGTATGGTGTGGAGGGGATCAAGGTCGCAGGTGTGTGAAATCGTACATTACTGGTGCTTTCCTGACCAGCGCTTCCCAGATATGTCCATCTGCCCTACCAATGTTGGGAACGTACGCTACACTTTTTTCACCGTATTAGGCGATTGCTGATTCGTGGCGAGCAGAATACATACTCCACAGCGTTATTGATTGGGGAGAAAGCGGCAGCTCTTATTGCGGAGGAATTGGGTGTGACTCTCAAGTGATGAGCGCAGTCACGGTCCTAGCAGTGATATCCTGTCTGCTTATATGTGGTCCCAATATCGTGTCATTGTATTCTAGTAATGGTAAGCGACACAGCTGGATTTATTTTGGGCACCATGGGGCTGAAGCTATCGGTCGCGGCGACTGATCTCCGAGTTTCAGAACTGTTTTGACCGAATTATGATACAGTTACAATCTCCAGGTCATCATGATACACAAGCGTTACATTTATACACACATCCGCATTCATCTCTTCATCGGTGGTCGTCAACTTCCTACCCGTTCGCTTCAGATATTACCTAATTCCCAAGCTTCCAAGAGACAGCACATGTGTGCCTGCAATGCCGCCAACGTCATGTTCACGTCCGTATACAGGCCGGGGTAGTTAAGCCAATACAGTGCTTCGTGCACCCAATTTTGGCAGTTCCAATTCCGGCGACCATGGAGGACCTCCGTGAGCGCGATGCGATTCATCAACTGGTTCAATCGGCCCGGAGAAACGAATCCGACGACGAGACTACCCCGCCAGTCGTCCCGGTCGCTCATGTGGAGAGGGACGTCGAAGCGGTCTTGCGTGATGAACGTGTTCAGGTCGCCCACGATCTCGTGCGTGATGAACGTGTTCAGGTCGCCCACGATCTCGTGCGTGTTGCCGCGTTCGGGGGACGTGCGGATGATGATGGTCCAGTGGAGTGGATAGGGATAGCCTTGCCTCACCTCGCCGCGCCAGAACTGGACGACTTCGATGGGATAGCACCCGGCAGGGACGTGCACGGGCTTGAGTGGTGTTGGGAAAGGATATTTCACGGTGGGGAAGGTGGGTACTACTGGTAGGCTATGAGATGCGTGTTTGAGGATATGCAAGAGCAACTTACCGATTCCAGACATCGTCCTTGAGGGTTGTAAACGTTGGGAGAGATGGCGTTCGACTGTGGTCCACCATCTGAGAGCGCCGTTTTATATATCGCCAGTGTCCGACTCTTTGTTCGGTGTGTGCGGGGGTGGGCATTGTGGAGCGCTTGCTTTGCAGGTCCACGATCCCTTTGTCCTGCTGTTGTAGTCGTGACTCGTCATCCAAATAGTGGAATGGGCACTCTGACGCCTGTACCTGTGGAGATGGCGTAATGTCGTTCGATAAGATCTGATCAGCCGTTCCTGCGTGCACCCCATAATGTGGAACTCACCACATACTGATCTGGGACGCTTTGGTTGCCGGTTGGGTGGACCAAAGATGTCCGCACACGTCCTTCCATTGTGTGCTTTGACGGTCGGTTTTCACAGTCGGGAACCGATCCGCCTTTGACATGTGGCGACTCGGAGTAGGTCGACGTCATAGGCATCATGCACTACCGCCGGAGCAAGTGTGCAAGGGACCCGGGCTCCACGGTTGTCACAGTTGCGCTGACACTGGCACGATGCGGATGAGTCGTCATTGTCTCGGTTTCACGCCTCCTCGGATGGGAGGTCCACTCGATGGCGGACCCGTCGATGATGATTATGAGAAAATACATACACTTGAAATTTTTATCCACAAATGGGATATGTTCATGTTTGAAGACAAAACTCAGGAGATGGATAGCTTTTTGGATATGTACATGCGCATTAGCGCTTTAAACATTTGGCGCACTCGTTACGTGAATGTTACATAAAGATCATTGGGCTCCTTCAAGTTGGTCATCGCTTTCGTCAACACTCCCGCCCACCTGCTCAGATATCTCCCGCTTCCCAAGCCTCCAAAAGGTAAAGCATCTGTGTACGAAGTCTGCTAAAGGATAGCTTCTCGTCCGCGTACAGCCCGCCAGGTGTCTTGAGCCTTTCCAACACGTCACAGACCCAGTTCTGACAGTTCCAGGTAAAACGGTGATGCACAACGGGCGTGAGCGCGATATGGTTCAAAAGATCGTCCATCCGGTTCGGCGCGACGTATCCGACGACGTGGCTGCCGCGCCATTCGTTGCTCATGTGGAGGGGGACGTTGAACCGGTCCTGCGTCGCGTATGTATGCATGTCCCCGACGATCTCGTGAGTGTTGCCGCGGTTGGGGGACGTACGGACGACCATAGTCCAATGCAAAGGATAAGGATTCCCCCGTTTCACCTCACCCCGCCAGTACTGAGCGACTTCGATGGGATAGTAGCCCGCCGGGACCTGTACAGGCACAAGCGTGGGCTGGACAGTATATCCTTCTGAGAGAGGTTCCGGGGTTGCTGGTGGGTTCCGGTGAGACGAAAGCATCGATGGCGCGGAGGAAGGACTCACCGAATCTCATCATTTTGATGGTGCTATGAGGTAGGTCTTCAGCGCTTGATCTGATGAGAGCAGGACTGATGTCGTTCGCCAGTCCTGAGGGAGGTCCTTTTATAATGCATGGGATGGTCCACTTCTCTTTTCTTGTGTGGAAGTTTCTGTAAATGGGGTTTGTGGGCGCTCAGCGCTCATTTGCTTTGACACAAACAAGATCGCAAACAGGCACAAGCGGTCAGTCCAAGCTGTGATTGTCTGAGCACATTCAATGTCTTGAGCACTGACCACAATGCATGCGGGTTTGTCATGTGGGTCTGCTTAACATCATCGATCGGTCCATCCTTCTGACCCTCCGGCGAAGTACTAGCTGGTCATATGCGATGGTCTGCTAGGTTGCGCAGTGCGACGCATTGTCCCCTGGCGGGCCAAGCTGTCAATTGACCTTCCTTTCTCCACGTTATGTCATTGACACGACACAAACGGTGAGGGGATCCACATGTGCAGTGTTTCCAGTGGACAAAGGATAGGTCGGTGATCACCGACTCGGAGCTCAGCATGACATCATGCATCACGACCCACACTGTCAAAGCACCTGTGACGACTCGTCTTTTGAGTCTTCACTTGAACAGGTGGAACTTCTGAGCGGCCACAAAGTCTGATGTCAATACAAACTTCATTTCGCGTCGGTTTCCCCTCCAGGATTGCGGATGGGCTTTTGCGATTGTGATGAAGATTGCTGTATGTATGATCTTGACAATCACATGTCATGTTGGCCGACAGTCTGACACGTTCCGGATGCTGGCGTTGTAAGATTTGCGACGGCGGCATCGAGATTCAAAGTGTCGCAACGACGTGCGTATTCGGCGGGTTAAAACTGTTTGGTTTCTATACCCTCTCAGATGATATGAGCGTGCGGTGAGTCAAGCACTGACAATGCAGCCGGAA
>JBBPOC010000523.1:0-16231 GCA_038091235.1 Tylopilus rubrobrunneus | reverse complement strand
CGGTAAGCTTGGGCCACGCTGAGGCGCTGATGCCGACGAGTTTTTGGGCGTGGCTGGGGGTGGTGAGTGAGAGGGAGATGGATGCGTCGGGGAGGCCATTGAGTTCCTGAAAGGCGTCGCGTGCGTGTACGAGCGCGTGCTGGATGTGTGGGGTGATGGTCAGTACGTGAGCCGATGCTGCGGAACATGGGGAAAGCGCACGTGGTAATCTCGTGCTAGTGGCACATATACGAGTTCATCGTGGTACCGGTAGGTGACGATGTCTATAGATCCGGTTGTCCCAGGTGAACCTGAACGGGGTTTGGTCGAATGAGAGTATATCATTGCGATCGAGTGTGACTGGATGCTGGAGAGCTCAGGTAGTTTTAAGGCGAACGAGCTGAGTGACGAGTCGATTGAGCGAATTTGCAGGTTCGTGTGCATTTATATAAGGTCAATCAAAGGCGCGGTGGCCGCGCGATGCTCGCCAGTCACTGTCAGTGGTGGGTATAGCTATTGACACTGCTTTCGGTTTTCCATCAGAAGCTACCACAGCAAGTCCGAGTCGGTGCGGCGGTGCTGAGTAGAGCTTACATAAAGGCTGTCCTCCACATGTTCTATCGAAAAAACTCCACAGAAAGCGTGGCATATTACAATCCTAGACCATACAGCCTGAGCCCGTCGCGCTCACACCGGATGCCATACTGGCTTCTGTCAGAGATTCACATAAAAATCAGTACAGCACATCGGCTACAATATCAAACTTGCACTGTCCAACGTTTTCAGAAACTCCAGGGTATCAAGCGACGTCCAACAAGGAGAATAACCCTTGCCCAGACCGAGACCGCGTCATCGTGGTCTTGTTGTTCGCCTCGGAGGTTGGTTTGACCTGCTCGGCTTTACTCTTCTTCGTCTTCTTTTTTTTCTCCAGCGCAAACGCATCTTCCAGTGAAGCCGTGCAAGCAGCCCACAGACCATCGTCCAAAACCTTCTCAGGAATAGGTACCGACCCGGTCAGGTAAGCATGCAGCTGTTGCCCCGAAAGCACCTGGATCTTGGCCGGCACCTCCTCCGTCAACAACAGTACCTGCATTAAAAGGTGGATCGCCTCTGTGGCCGCGAGAACTTGGGCCATCAGCTGTATGTTGCGGTCTGCTAGTGGTACAGACGTTGGCAGGTTGGTGGGAGTATCCACACCAATGGCATGGAGTGCTGTGTTGGCTCCTTCATGCATGGAGGGCGGAGATATGTAAAAAGCAAGGAGTGCTCGAGCTTCTTGGCGCGTCCATCTCTCCTGTTCCCGTTCCTTGTTCATCCCGCTCTCCAAGGCCCGTTGGTGGAGGGTTTGCACGATCCATCTCAGAACGAGGACGGCAAAGAGCCGATCCGGAGGTACGTTCTTCACAGCTGGCACGTTACTCATCAGGATATGGAGGAATAGTTCCATGCGCTCCCCCACGCTCCGGAGTTGAACGGGTACCCAGGCGTCTTGATCGATGTTCTCGTCGAAGCCAGACGAGATCATCAGGGCCGCCAAGTCCGGTACCGGGACTTCATCTGCAGCCATCCGTGTTCCACGTCGCACATATTCGGTGACGATTTTCTGACGTGTTGACGGGCGTGAGCGGGACCGGGACGACACGGATGCCGGGACGGACTCGGAAGGGTCATCTTCCGTTCGGTGTAAACGACGAAGTTCGCCGCGCAACGGAGCGAGGAGGTCGACGTCATCGTCCGAGTCTTCTTCAATGACGTCAATGAGCTCGTCGGGATCCTCTTCCTCCCCAGACGTGCTGCCCTCCACTCCACTGGCTTCATCATCGGGCAGCCCCGGGATTCCCACGCCATCATCCAGCAACGCGTAAATCCACGATCGGAGGGGCCGGCCGATGGAGATAGCAACGTTTTCGACGTCAGGGGTTTCGAGAAAGATCCTGGGCCAATACGTTCCGGTGCTTAAAATGTCGGTGACTTTTGGTTGCAATTCTCCAGCCCTGTACGCCTTCAGGTACAGAGAACGAAGCATTACGACGCTTGCCTCGGTAGGTGGGCCATTTACGTTGCCGGGCACATCATTTTCCGAGAGCGCCCGCGAAAATAGGTTAAGCAACGGACAAGTTTCCTTTCCGTGCAGTGCACATAGTGGTGTTGGCCACAGGCTTGCAGGACCGAATACATCTCCTTCGTATTTATCGATGGCGTACTGCAACGCAGCGTTTACGATCCGGTCCACGATGTCACCGATTTCTCCGGTACCAAGATTACTTGGCGAACGAGCAAGCAGGGCGTTGACCGTGCGGTCAATGAGGTCCATTACTGACCCAACCCGGTGCTTGGCTTTCCGCTTTTGCGTGGCTGCATCGAGAATGGAAGAGAGTGTGTTGGCAGCGTGCGTAATGCGCTGCGAGACGGTAAGACCGCGTTCGAAAAACAACGATTGGACGTTGCGCTGAGTTGTCGATTTGTTCGAGAAATCGTTTCCGACCAGAGAGGCGAGCAATGGAAGGAGGGTGGTTGGCAAATTGAGATGGTGTGCAAGCTTCGCCGGAGTGTAGACGACCACGGAGAGGATAAGGTCCGAAAATGCTGTTTCCTCGGGTGGAACTAACCCGAAAGATGTCCTCTGTTGAGAGGTAGGGTTGGATCGTTTCTTGCTCTTGCTTACAACCGTCTGAAAACCATCCTCTGGATGCTCGTGGATGCTCGGAGATTCGCTTACGGGAAGCGGGGCCGTCCATAACATATCTTCGAGTGGAATGTAACCTGCATACCGACCGGAGTTGAGGATAACAAAATCAGAGTCGTTTCCGACAACATAGGCACCGAGGCGACCGGCTAGTTCAACTGCGAAAGGATCTCCTTCTTCATCGGCAAAGTGTACCTCGAGCTCTGGATGCTCTTTTGCGAGACCCTGTAGTGTCTCTATGCACGACAAGAACACGAGAGGTGGAATGATGCGGTTCTCGTGAAGGAAGCGTGGATTGGCCCGGGACGTCGACGACGTACGGAAAAACAATACTGAGTTCTGGACATTGGTGCGATTAAGGCGGCTGATCAGTGTTGGAATCTTGAGGCTAGGGCTAGCCCCTAGTGGATATGGAATAACGTCAGAGTCATCAGTGGTAGGGGCGGCTGGGAAAGGAGAGCGCTCACCATCAAACACAAAGTAGACCTTGAGGCCAACTGTGATCCACGCTCTCACCACCTGTAGGATACAGCACGTAAATGCGTCGTATTCACCGCCGTATACCCAAGGAATATGTGATTGTTGGTAGGTTTCGAAGATGAACCTATACCGCGTCTGAAACTGAGAACATGTGAATGTGGGATGAACCTGGTACTCACGACCATCCATCTACGACGATCGTCGTTATGGTGTCGTCTGAAACGCGAGCGGAAGGAAACTGTATAGTTTTACCGAGGATACGTTGGTTCTCGCGGAGGTAGGTAGTAAGGCCATGGACGCCCATCGCAAGGCCATGCCAGTGTGACTCGTTGGGAGGTGGCAGTGACTAAAGAGGGAATCTTCAACTTGAACAAGACAACCGGTCACACGATTGAGAACAACCATGGGGACGGCCGACCGCAATATCTCGTGCTGAACTCGCTCTTTAAAAGACACACGAAGGTAGCCAAAGGGCCGCATTGTCCGTGTGGAGGCCACCTAGCTGTGGCGTCAGTGGCATATAACATGGCTGGCGACTCCGAGTCGGAGCCCTCCATCGTCCTAACCGTTGCCCCCCATTTCTAACGACCATTTCACGAACTAGATATCATACGAACTGTCGGAGAGCGCTACAAAGACACCGACCTCTAATATAGAATGCATCGCGACTACGCAGCAAGGTGATGGCAACGTGGAGCTGCTCCACCTGCCAGTGGTTCTATATCTGTGGTCACAAAGAATATTCCTCGCCGTCTTACTCCATTCGCAAATGTTTTCTTTCTACGGGCCATCCGATTACGCCTTCGGCTGATGCTGGTCTCCTCGATATTGCTTCATTCGGTACCCCCATGTGCTCTCCTATTGTTTATTCACATTTCTCTGTAGAACGACGTACTAAGGACCGAAACCGGGGTCTCTGAGGCGGCGGCAGTTGGTGCTGCGGCCTCCTGAGTGGCTAATGGGCGCAGGCGACCACTACTCGCCAAGATTTGGCTGAAAAGGCACCCCTATATGATTTGAGACAAGCTCGTTGGCATCTCCGAATTGGTAAGCGTTCCTCTTGGAAACTCTGCTCGTTTCTGATTGCCAAGCGATGTCACCGAAGGCCTGTGTTGGAGCGCTCGTGCATTCCAAGGTGGTGGCCTCATTTTCCCTTCTTTCTTACCCCACAGCGACCGAGATTGCCGTCGGACCTCGTAATGTTCTACACAGAACGTTGGCAATTTCAACTATTTTTCAAACAAGCAGTGTGTCTTCGCCGTTGGTCTGGAGAGTTTGTCCAGTGAATGGTAATCCTCATGACATTTTTCTCATATACTCAACGACCGTACCGTTGGCCACGGATCAAAATATCAACGGGCGAATGCCTGCCTGGAAGGACCCCAAAATACGGAATTACATTATGTTGGATGCACATGGTGCGAGAACAGCTTTTTTTGTTTGTGACTGAGTTGCATAGCTTCGGTCAGCCTGGTTGATTCCATATTCAACGTTATGGAGAGTTGTCGGAGTGACTGTGGAACCCTAACATCTGGAGAGAGCATGGAATGGACACCAAGGCACAATTCTTTACAAACCAGTTCACAGTGACTCGGGAGCCTGAGTCCTGTAGTTGCGCCGCTGCACGGTAGTGATTACCCCGTCCGAATACGGACTTATGGACGTCGGGCGCTTATTGCCGACTACATCAGACTGTCAGTGGAGGCCTACACGTCGGCGTCGTCTGCATTTCATTCCGGATCACGGAAACCATTCCTTTCACGCAAGATAGCACACAAGACATGCGTCTGGCGGCTCTCCGTTGCCCTCTCATATTGCATACCAGTGTTTCATTAATGCTTGACGTGACAAAGAAACTCTGTGAGCTGTGTCATCCAATGACAAAAATTTATCCAACCGGAGTAACATGAGTCAGTCACCAGCGTCGGCGATGCCGATGACTACGAACTCGATTATATTATGGCTGCAGCTTGAAAGTTAACCTGAGAAGGATGTAGTGCGTACTTATCGCGAGGTAATACTTATGTATAGCGCTGTAGTGAATCAAAGTACTGAGCCTTCAGACGTAAGAAAGGCTACAATTCCAATGAACGTTACACCTCGACGACAGAGAAAACGAGTTCGCCATTAAGGACGTGGAGCGCTGTGGGGTTGGTCAAAACGACCCAGGATTAAGACAGCCCTCTGCTCACTTTACAAGGGAGTGCCAAGATGCAAAGAAGCTGCCAGTGAGTCAGTGACTGCCTGCCTGCCTGCCCGTCAGTACGTCCATCAATCATGAGAATTCACTTTATACTAGTAGTTACCAGAAAAGCCGTGTTCGTGGTGTTGACATTGGTCCAGGTGCGTCTGCGCCTTCAGGACAACGTGTCCATTAAGCTTTGCACCAAGGCACAAAAACAGCAAAAATAACTGGATTCGTGTAATTCGGTGTCCATTGTACTTTGCATCCGCCATGATCTGATGCGCCCCAAACTAGTCGCCGACGTGTGA
The DNA here is from genome assembly GCA_038091235.1 of Tylopilus rubrobrunneus. Classification (NCBI taxonomy): domain Eukaryota; kingdom Fungi; phylum Basidiomycota; class Agaricomycetes; order Boletales; family Boletaceae; genus Tylopilus; species Tylopilus rubrobrunneus. The sequence continues at coordinate 10,593 of JBBPOC010000523.1, read as the reverse complement.
CCCCGCCACCGGCGGTCAGTTGACGCGGTGAGGGAACATACAGGATTTCGTCAAGCCACACTGAGGCCGCGAAGCGATACCTATGAACGTCCCTTAGCTGTTGTGGGGAAAGTGAAATTGCAGAGATAGCTACATACATTTGATCATCGGCAATGTCCAGCGGTCGATCCTCGGACCCTTGATGCACAATGGCGGGCCCTCATCGCGACTAATAATTGCAAATATATGGGGACAGGGTGGTGAACGTATCGGGGCGGTGAGAATCTGGTTTGGGCGTAAATCACGGATCGCTTTGTAATTCGGTTGGAATGCCAGTGGACATACCAGCCGAGTAAGCAGGACGATTGCACCTTTGTTGATTCTTGCTACATGTAGGATGTGGATGCTGTTAGGACTGATAAGAAGAACACGTTTGCTGTTGATCACAGGAGTTCGTGTTTGAGCACTTGATCGGCTACATAAAGCGCTGGGAACATCCGAGTCATGCCGTAGGTCGTAGCGTATAGTGCGGTATTAGTGCGGTATGTTCTCCAGTGTGGCTTCCATCATAAAACGTTACTGGAAGACACCAGGCAATCTCCGGGATATTCAGTGACCTGGACATGATTTGTATATAAAACGGGGACATTCCTTTATTGTCATACAATGCGGGATCCGAATTGAATGAGTCACTTTAATAAAATCGTAGCGGTGCTGGCGCACCAAGTCCCCGACTCCGGAATCTGCTGCAATTCACATAACCTGTAAGGCCACGTTCGTGGCAATGCCCACTACGTTCTCACCGTGACGTCGCTTGCATTGACTCGTCGGTTACACATCGCTCACTGACAATGGATTGCGCGTCGCCCGATTGCCATGACGCATCACGCTCACCAGATAATGTAGCCAAGCTTGCACGTGTCCAATCATATTGTATCGCAGCCCGAGGACCGTGGCACGACAAATCCCCAGAACCAAAACCTAAACATGTACCATGACGCAACTCTCGCAATTACCGGCGAATGCGAGCGCAGGTGACGAAGCAAGCATTCAACCCAACGGCACCAGACGCCATATGCCGAGAATCCACTGCCAAGTTTCGGAGGCGATGTCGCGACAAGATAAGTGTACCAGCTTGTTATCCACTGAGCGTCGTGAGAATCCATCAATATCCATCAGTGTTGCCACTGGCAGCGAGTGCTCGCTTCAGCGCCTTCAGCGCCTGCACTCACATTCCCCCCAACACCCCAATGAGATGAGTCAAACTGGGGTGCCTGTGGCCTGCGGTCTGCACGTCAAGGGTCCAGATGTTTTCGACTTAGCTTGCCACAACGACCTCATTCAAGTTCTTAGCCTATGATACACAACATTAGATGACTTCTTGTCTGTTGGTGTGGATGAAACTACCTTGCTGGAGATGGACTTTATGGGTGCAGTGGGCTTGTCCTTGCTCGCCGAGGTTGTACGTTTGGGAGGAGCACTATCGGCCATCTTGGACACCTCCACGACAGAAGCAGGGCCGGACTTAGTGAAGACATCCTCCTGGGTGGGTTCATGGAAGTTTGATGACGGTGCTCCGAGTACATGGCGAAGTGTGGTAGGACGGGAGTACACATTTGAGCTTTTACTCACGGTCGATTTTTTTCCCACTCCCACGGGTCGTTTTGCAGAGAGCGGTACGTTTCTGGCTGAGAAAACCCCCACTTCGTGGGAGTCGGGGATTGAGGTAACTTTGTCTTGTGCAGTGAGATTTAGAAGGTCATTGTTACAGGATGTACATACGTACCTGAGCCCTTGTCCTTGGTGAAGGCACCAGGTTCGACTCTAGAGTAGTAAAAACACAGCTACATCCGGATGCTGATGTGATGAAGTTAAATTCCTGGACACTAGTGCCAGGCGGCCGCACAGCCTCTTGGGTGGCACGGGCAATGCTGTTGATTCTATCGAATGTAAAAGAAGGGTACCGTGCCAGCATCATTCAAATCGTCAACTTGGCTAACTCTGCACTTGGGAACATCGTCCGCAGAAACTGGTAGTGCTTCTCGAGCTGCGCGCTGTTCCGAGTCAGAGTTCTGTGGGACGGACGGGAATCGTGGGAATTCCGAGTTGTAAAACTCATGGTAGTACCATCATGTTCAATGACTCCCGCGTCCTTGTTGACAATGTTGCAGCGGCCGCTGGCATGGTAACCGTTGTGCCGTTGTGCTGACGAGTCACTCCGATGGGCTAGAGCTAGTTTTACGCCGGAAAGCTAGTTTGAAGCAATACCATGAACGTGGAAGCTCGCCGTGGCCAAGCGGCGGGAAATACTGAGGGGAGGCGGACAGAAGAACTGGACGCTCTGAAGTTGGGGCCCGGGTGACCGGTGACGACGACTCGGACGTGTCACGCGACTACAACGCGTGCCAGTGACGGTGGTGGCATCGCGACCAGTAATAACTTACAACAGCCTGCCAGTGGGGTTGCAGCTGAACTTAAACAGCTTGAAGCCTAGTCCTAATTCCTTCATTGCTAATCCACTACGCCCAATTCTGCACGGCGTTGATGAAACCAAAGTGAGTTGCACCAGGGCCTGTTTATCAAGGTTCGTGCTCACTCGTGCACTCAGTTGCGCCGTTGCATGCGTTGCGAGCCAGGTGTTATGCCGCAGATTCCACCCGAGACGCACACCTTGGGTACACTACCGCACACATTGCCCACTGATGATATCTTCGTCGCGTTGTAGAGCGCCATTCTTAAGGTCAACGATCCATGTGCTGTAACCTGTATCCCCATCTTATGTCGAATAAGAGGTGTGCCATCATTGACGGTTGAGTTCGACAGAAGAGCTGACATTCGTTACCTATGGTCTACTAAAGTATACGATCACGCTTATATCGGCGTTTCTCTCTAATCCTCCAACTCGGTATTCTCGTGAGTCGCGAGTTACCTCTAAGGTGTCGATGATATTTACAACCTTTCGAAGGTTATAAACGCTGGCGCAAAGAATTTTTGATGCGTTTCATAACCACTGACAGCTGAGGCTGTCAGAACGAGACTTAGAGTACATCGTATCGCCCGTGAGTCGTAGGATATATCACTCATTTTTGCCCTGGGACCGAGTCACACCCTTGACAGCAACAGCCGGTTTCTCTGCAATGATAACACAGTTTAGATGTTCATTATCTGCCCTTATGTCAAGGCGAACGGAAAAAGATGTCGAAACATGTCAACTCAATGACGGATACTTAAAGACCCTGGACCTGCCCCTGCCAGTGGCAATACTATATCGACGATAATGGGGTTATCAATGACCGCAGCTAGTGCTTCACGCGGCAGTGTGGAGAAAAACAACCATTGACGCATGCGCTCAGTTCCAAGACGATGAAATGGAGTTACTGCTCTCCCAATCTTCTGCACCAGTCGAGGCTGGACGTTTCACGGTGTGAGGCCTCACATCGTTTTCTGCACGTCCTCACATTCACTGGGTGTTACCACTAATCTGCTAGACATGGCTTTCCATATTACCGCAGGAATGTCGTCTGCGGTTTATGCGAGCATCAGTCACGGGTTTCATAGGCTTGTGCTTCGTGTGTCACTGCATGTGTTTCGTCTCATGTACGAATGCGAATTACGCAATGGTTAGCTTGACCACAACTACGTGGCGAAGCAGGTGTCAACAAAGGAATGACTTGGAAAATAACAGTGGACTAATCGTAATTGAAGTTCAAACGGAGATGGCTAACCCTTCGAACTTCTTTGGGAAAGAAACTTATGTACTTGCGTCTGGCCAATGAACTCTACCGCCTGCGACATAGCTGGATTGATAGAGAGCCCAAAGGGAACCCCGGCAGGATTGACACGGGGTGACGGCGGAGAAAGTGGGCCGACGGCGCGCCGCGTATTGTTGATCACGTGATACATTCCAACCAATCATCGGACGTGTTCTGAATCGGTTTTGCCAAAACTCTTGATCACTGGCCACCAGTGATTCTCCCTCGACTTTTTTGCTGCTCGTTTCTTCTTGTCTCTTTACCTCTTGAACACACTATCTCGTGGTGGGGACGCTCACCGTTGGAAGCAGCAATGAACACACCTTTGGTTGTAGAAGAGCCGCCCACGCGACCCCGTTCAATGGTCGACACGAACCGCACCGGAAACAATACGCCGAATCATGATTCAGACATACGCACGACCTCGGACTCCGCCAGTGGCTTGCGCTATACATTCGCGAACGAACCCGTCAGACAGAGACGAACTCGATCACAACACAACGTATCCGATTTGGTCTTACGTTTACCCCTCTCGCACTCGCCTCTCAAAGCCGCAAGAAGGGCAAACGCAAAGGCACGAGGAACGTCGCCAATGTCGCACTCCGATTCACGGTTACATACCCCTCGGAGTTCGCGGTCACCCCCAGTAGCGCATGAAGAGGCCGGGGATAGGACGAGGGCCGTAACAGAGGTTGGCACGCTGGAGACGCCGCCTGGGGCAGAAGTGGAAGAGGGAATGTACACTGGCGCTGACGGACGGCCGGAAAAGGACAAAGAGGAAGAAGCATCCGAGGACAGCTTGTTCAGTGAATCAAATCACGGCCAGGACTCGAATTCAAGCCCGGGTCAGTACACTAAGTGGCCCACTGGGACGAAGAAGAGGCCATCACCAGACACCGATGCAATGCGTGCTCTGTCCAGCCCACGTAGCGAGCGCCATGCTAAACGCGTCAAGCTAGAAGCTTTTCGATCCCTCGGTCACGAGCAAGAACACTTGGAATACCGTGAACCTCTGCGAGATCCTGATGTCGGTTCGCCTGGTCGGCTGAAGAGCTATAAACGTGCCGCGTCTATGAAGCCGACGCCATCCCCGAGTAAAGTCTCGATTTTCCATTCCCGTGCGCAGTCTGTTCCGCTCGATGGAGAAGATGCGGTTCGCGCAATAGATTTTACTTCCATACCACCTTCCCCGCGACGTTCACCAAGCAAAGGTGCGGTTGAAATCCAACGCGCACCGTCAGCGCCACCGCCAGACGAGGACCGAATGGACGTTGACGATGCCACCGGTCTGCTGCAATTTACGAATGCCACTCAAATTGCGTCGCCTCGAGCAAACCCGAGGTTTCGTTTAACAGTCAATTTCGCAACACCCCGTGAAGCCGCTACCCCCGCACGCTCCACCCTTCCTTCTGCTCTGCCTCTCTCGCCTCTCTCACCCCTTACTCCTTCGCCGCCCGCGGAATGTTTTCCTAGGATGAAGTCCTTATTGGCTAAAGTATGTCCGATCCGCCCTGAAAGAGCACTTTCTGACGAGTTTGATTGTGACGCCCCTCGCATATGTAGAAGGCAATGGCAAACTCGCTCTCGTTGAGGCAAAATAGCGACGCATCCACCAGTTTTGCGGGGTCTGCGGTTATTACACCGGTGGCTGACACAACTGCTCTGGACGTGTTCCAGTCCGCTGCTCGCGTGCCTCGTCGACCTTCGCCGGCAGCGTCCACGTCGCGCGGAGCCTCAGTGACATCTGCTGCTTCCCGGTCTCACCTCCGACGCCCTATGACTTGGAGCAGGTCGATGGAACTGATGCCTCCTCCAGCCACTCCTGCGAGGGCACAAGATGCCGTACAGGACGCAGTCGGAGGGCCTGGCGAAGGAAAAGAACCTTTGCTGAATGAATTGGACGGGGCGGGAAGATCGTCAACAGATACTCCTCTGGACCTCCCTGCAGCCCCCACTTCGCGACCGAGTTCCGTCGCTATGCCTGTCTTCCGCCGGACCGTCATCGGAAGTATGAAGCCCAAGCGAGGACCCTCGGTGCCGCAGGGAGCGAAACGCGTCACAAGGAGCGTATCGGTGAAGGAGCAGAGGGTGAAATGTGAGCGTACAGAGATTGAAGATGCGACAAGTGAAGGTAGGCAAGCCATAGTTGCTTTCTCTTGTATTTCATCACTAGGAAATACTAATGGCAGCGTCAGCACCTGTAGACACTACGGATTTTGTCGCCGAACCATCGTTGGAAGTGGCAGAAATGCCTCCACCGTCGACTTCTCAACTTCGTACGCCGAAATCGACTGGTTCGGCGGCCCTACGAGGGAAGATACCGACGACTAGACATCGATCTGTTTCTATATCAAAGCTTCCACCTGACGCCAGCAAGTTAAAACAATCGTCGCTCTATGCATTCGTGAAAGGGAACGCATCAGCGGCGGGAGGCACTACCACTTCGAGCAGCCTCAATGCATCTACGTCGACGAGCGCGGTAGGTCCCTCAAGAACCTCTGCGGTTCCATCCCCATCGAAAATTCCACTCCCCGCATCACCCCTCAAACGACCCTCGACATCGCAATCGGGAAATACCAGACCGTACTTGTTCTCACTCGGTTCCACGAGCACTGGAGCCGCAGGGGCGGACGCGGCGCGCTCGACATCCAGTCGTACGCTTACGACCCTTTCTCATGCACTGGACAAACTCGCCGCTCCGCCTCCTAGCCGGCCCAATACAAGCATGGGCTTCATCAGGGGTGACGGGTCTAGCGATGAGGACAATACCCTAGAGAATGCTAAAGGGAAGGGTAAAGCTAAGGACGACACATCGTTGCCTCGTGTATCCACAACACAGAGAAAGGGTACGGCATTTACGCGCCCGACGGCATCGTCGCTCAAGCGTGCGGCGACCGTCACAGGATTCGGATCGATGGCGGCGTCGAGGATCCGCGGCCACGGTGGAGCAGCGCTTGGTGGACCGGTGAGAGGGAGAGGGATCTTTGGCAAGGTTGGAGATCGGGCGAGTAAGAAAACGACGTTACCCGTGGTTGCGGGCAGTCCTGTCAAAGGGTCGGGAGTCAAGGATGATATCGATGAAGATGACCAGGCAGCTGACAAGGACGCGTCGGGCTTGGGCGCCAAAGATGCCACTGGTGATGAAGATGTATTCGCATCGCGAGACGTGGAGATGCAAGACGTCTCGGTCGAATCGTCGACAAGAGGTGGTGGAAGCGCTGCCTCTCACAAGCCATCGCCGCCCGCGGCTGCTCATGCGAGCAACGGCATGGAGGTCGATCTCACGAGTTCTCCCATATCTGCGGACAAGGGGAAACAGCGTGCTATGCCTCCCTCGACGCTCAATCCTGCTTCGGCGGCCCTCCATGCACTGTCAGAGAGCTTGTCGTCCTTGCCGCAGACCCCTACTCCGCCGAAACCGAGAGCACCCGGGACGCGCACCGGGTTGCGTAGTTCGACTACGGCCAAGGAAAGTCCTGCGGGCTCCAGTAGTGCAGGTGAGGTTCACGGCAGTGGCGGTACCGGGCCGAGCAGCGGGACGGTGAATGGTTCAGGTGGCGTCAAGAAGTCTTCGCTCAAGATCTTGAAGCGGTGTGCTATATTCGTGGACGTGCGGACGGAGCAAGGCGACGATGCAGGGAGTTTGTTTGTGGACATGTTGAAGGGGCTTGGCGCAAAGGTGAGGATACTCTTGTGTCATCCTCTCTGTTGTGCGGCGAAGTTGATCGAACTGGGCATGTAGATCATGGGTCGTCTTGGCCAGTCGTGCACCCATATCGTGTACAAGAATGGGCTTCCGCACACGTTGACACGATATCGGTGCGTGGATAGCTCGTTTCAATCTACTTACCACTTACGCGGCAATGTAGGATGTTGAATGACCCGAAACCAATCGTCGTCGGTATCGCGTGGGTAGTCGAGTGCGTCGAAAAGCGTGCAAGGGTGGATGAGGAGAAGTTCAAGATCGATGTGGACGTGATCAACGTTGCGGGTGGTAACCACAAGGTGTTCTCCTCGTTCATTTCTCCACTGCCCACGTTGACCAGGGTTGTCTCTTTAGCGTCGTCGGTCCATGTTCCCGAAACACCTGATACCGGTTTCTCCCGGTCCAGACCCTGACGTGCCTGTCCACATGTCCTCGGAAGCGGACGAAGAGGACGAGGGCGGCGTTGATGGCTCACCCGGTATGTTCAACCCACTCTCAATGTGATTCGGGTCTGATGGTGGACGCTTTGTAGCCCAGGATCCCGACATAAGTATTCGGTCGAGGGAGGAGGACGACTTACCACCCCTCGAGCGTGCACGGAGACGAAGGAGCGTTTTACCCGGGGGACAAACGCGACTCTTTACCTGATAGTAACTGTGTTCTCTGTTGGCCAAGTGGCGATTGCGCTTCGAGATTCGCTCGCCGCTGGCTGTCTTGCGTGGACCGAGACGAGCTGGGTCGGACGTATGTAGGCTGTGTTTTACCTTGTCCTTTGTACTGGATCTACTCCGGATGCAGGTTTTGTTTCTAATGCTAGATTACGGTTTCCTCTGACAGGACAAATCGAAGCGGACGGTGGTGTAGTAGCTTGGTGAATTGATTGATTGGACGCAGTTGGAGTATGGCACACTCGTCCCTGGGGAGTACACGCTCGAGGCTAGCCTCTTTTATGATGACTTTTCAATGGGAGGTTTGATACCCCTTGCCAGTCTGTCAGTACTCGCTCTCCATCGGTTTTGTAGTATGTATTAGCTTTATCAGCTGGGAAAGTCGCAATGTATCTTTTGAATTCAAAATCGGCGTCTCGCTTTTCATTCATAGCACCTCAACTGCATGCTCCGGGTACAATTGAGATGTGGAAGCATACCCGGCACCATGGAACCGCTGGTCGGGCCATAGTGATATCTCATCATGCAGCCCAGGTGAGCGGAAATATGACTTCTCAAATAGCCCCTTCGATGGAATTTCAAGCTCATGTCTATGGGTCTTTTACAGGGCGTCGTAAAAAAACTGACAAATGCAGGGTACCAAGTTCCTCGCCGAAAAAGCGTCGTGGAACCAGCCCACCTCGCGTTTTTACTCCCCAGGGACGAGCGTCCCATCATGATGCTCCAGCTGTGCGCCATCCAACCAAGCGAATTGCTCATCCACCGCCCCGCCCTCCGCTTCGATCTGTCATATCATCTTGTCCCTGAGGCCATCATAGTCGGGCTTGTCGACGAACCCCGGGTCGCGGCAGTGTTGGAACCACGCGTGCCACAAATCCCGGCCAGGGGAAGCGCCAATGTAATCCTGCATCGCAGTGCCGGCATACCCGGTCGAACTTGGTCTCTACGCTGGGGGTACACAGTATGCCTTGCCAAGGCAAGCAGCCGCGGAGGAGGAACAGCAGGACTCAGCCTAGAGATTCGATGTCGGCTCGCTGACTGGTCTCTATACGGTGGATCAGTAGGGTACGCGTCCGAAACCGTCGTCGACGCACCCCGCTTACTGCAACTGTCACAGACGATGGAGTTGAATTGGCGACACGGGTCGTCTTGAGCATGCGCTCGAATGCGGGCTTTGAGTTGTCCGTAAATTCATTTCGAGGGTGCTAACGACGGAAACGATGGACGTAGATAGGCCGGGAGTGTCGCTGCCTAGCATCGTTCAAAGTAGGCCCAGTTGGGGATCAACTGGATGGCTTGCCAAGACACGTGATTGCGAAGACCTGTTTCAAGGTGTGCAAGGACGCACGTTTAGTGGTGATGAGCGGGCACAAATGAGCCCGTCAACCAATGGCAACGGTCGTTGACAGGTAAACGAAGCATACCAGGTCATGCCTTGAGACGTGAACACGACAGCGGGATTCATCCGACGAGGGTGCCACGAGATGTTGTGGGACGAGTATATTGATGAATCTGTTGCGAAAGGACCGCTCGGTCACGGTGGACATCGTGGCCTCAGAGACTGACTCACCGATCACGACGGTGTTTCATCCTTTCCCAATTTCAAGTTTGGCGCGCACGCGGCATCAGCGACGACTCCGAGCAGGCTCAACCAGCGCAACGGAATATGGCCCAAGCACTAGAAACACGGAGCGATGGAACGTGGGCTCGATGTAGCCTATCATATAGGAAAGAACAGGGTTTGATGCAGACACTGCAATTGTTTGTTGATTCTCACCTCTTCGCTGCCGAATTGCGCCGCTCGCATTGTGACCGTGTCTCCAACGGTGACAGGTGCGTCGTAACGGAATATCGCGCGTGTTGAGGCTGGGTCGCTGGACAGGAACCGCCGGACCGAGTTGAAGTTGACGGCGGTCGCTATGTACATGCATTTGACATTTTCTATGAATGGCGAGTATCTCTGGAGTAGTGGTCTTGAAGGGGTTCAAGTGCGGCGAGTGCAAGACTGGGAACGAGTGGTAATGGTAGAAACGGAGACGGTTTTATGTCTCGCTGCATCCAAGGATGGGGATGGATAGCAGGAGCCTGAGGAACGACTTGATTCTTTGAAACGCGACGACATACGAGCGAGTCTGGCAACATAATGAAAATGGCGAAGAAGTCAATGCCGTCGATTTTTCCCCTGACTCGTCGCGTGAGAACTCAGTCTGGGACACGCGACGAGTATTCACTCTCCGCCACGAAGATTCTCCACTGAAATTCCATCCACGCATACGATGCCCGCTCGCTGGTAGACATCGATGTATCAGACATTCGATCCTTCAACTTTCTCTGGTCCGCATCTTTCTCGTCTCGCGATAAAATTGGTGTATCCAGAACGTTGTCAGTCGGGGAATGGCCAGCTCCATACCTTCCCGTGTGTTACCCTACCCAAGCACGGGAAACTCGTGGCATACTCTACAGATTGTACTGTATTGCTTCGGGACAC
>JBBPOC010000522.1:0-16233 GCA_038091235.1 Tylopilus rubrobrunneus | reverse complement strand
CGAGAGGGCATGTAGCAAAGGCAAAAAGAGGCTCTCCAGCGCTCTTTCCAAGGCAAAGGAAATCTACCAAGCCAAGAGAGCCAGGCTGATGGACACCAGCCAAATGAGGCGCGGACTGGCTGGTAGCGACCCGGAAGCTGGTCATTGTTACTCTACTGCCGGTGGCCCCGATTCTTCCCAGCAGTCAATCTCGTCCAACCCGCATCCGGTATGTACCTCGTCATTCGGTCTAATAAATGACAAACTCGAGATTTCCATTCAGACCGCTTCATCTTCACCTTCACAGAAGCCTCCCGCGGAAGACGAAGCACCCTTAAAAGAGCGACTGTTACGATGGGCCAATCGCAAGTTACCACTGCGGTTTCGAGATGTGCTTCCCGAATGCTTATCGCCGCTTCCTCCTCCCGAGACAACCCCAGACTCGCATACGGCCTCAATATCTCCTGCCAAAAATACAAGTAGTTCTTCTCACAACACGTCCTTGCAGGTTACACAAGCACATCGAGCACACTCTTCGCTACGCAGACTATTCAAGACGCAGGCGAACAGATTTGGCTTATTCCGCGTGTACAACAGCGAGTCACTTCCTCGCCATGATCCAGAAGACCCGTATTCCGTCCAGAACGACATTTTACCTTGTGTCGGCTCGGATTCCACTCGCATGGGGTTCTCAAGCGAATCTGCCGACAATCCCTACTACCCGTATCCTAACGAGGTATCCCTGCGCCTTGGAGACTGGTACTGGAACCAAGGCGCTCAGAAATCTAGGGAGAGTTTTAAGCAACTATTGGATATTGTTGCCGACCCTGCCTTTTCCCCTTCAATCGTGTCACGGACGCAGTGGGATTCCATCGATGAGCAGCTGGGACAGAATCAATTCGACGGCGACCTTCCCAAGTGGCTTGATCAAGATGAAGGATGGAAGTGCTCCTCGGTTACAATTCCAGTGCCCTTCCATAGCCGTTGCAGGAACCCGGGAGCAAAAAACTACACTGTCGACGGATTTTACCATCGCTCCTTAGTCTCAATCATCAAGGAAACGATTACAGATCCCGCGCGTCATTCGGGGTTCCACTACGAACCTTATGAAGTGCGATGGCAGCCACCCCACAGAAACCATGATCTCGGTGTACATGGTGAACTTTTCATGTCCACCGCATTCTTCGAAGCGAGCGAAGCTCTCCAAGCATCATCCCCAGAACCTGGCTGCGACCTCCCTCGTGTTGTCACGGCACTCATGTTCTGGTCCGACGCAACGAAGCTAACCGCCTTCGGTGACGCCAAGCTGTGGCCCCTCTACCTGTTTTTCGGAAACGAGTCCAAGTACAGAAGAAGTCAGCCATCTCACAACCTTTGTTCCCATGCAGCATACTTCCAGGTGGTAAGCACTGGGTCTGTGGGTGATATCCGACACTCATTGTCTCCTAGCTACCAGATAAATTCACGGATTTCCTCATGGAACATTTGGGTGATAGAGCTTCGAGCGATGTTCTCCACACCCACTGCCAGCGAGAACTGTTCCATGAACAGTGGAAGATGCTTCTCGACGATGAATTCTTGGAAGCCTATCAACATGGCATCGTTATATTGTGTTGCGATGGTATCAAACGACGTTTCTACCCACGCATATTTACTTATTCTGCTGATTATCCTGAGAAGTAGAGTTCATATCCATTCTCCTACGAAATTTTGACTGACGCTTGACCAATAGGGTACTCATAGCATCTATACGCAACCTTGGTACCTGTCCATGCCCACGATGCAAGGTTTATATGGTAGATGTGCCCAATTTGAGTACTCCACACGATATATTGCAGCGACAGGTCAACATTCGCTCCGACGATGACAACCGACGAAGCAAGATCCTGGAAGCACGTAAACTCATTTACGAGGAGAACTATGCTGTGAACTCCGCGCGAGTTCAAGCACTTCTCAAGGACGAGTCTCTTGTCCCCACCATGGTAACTATGACCTAGACTACAACTGTGTCGTTTTACTGACCTTCATAGAACGCCTTTTCGGAGCGACTTCACATCTTCGGCTTCAATTTTTTCGTTATGCTCGTTGTCGACCTGTTGCACGAGTTTGAGTTAGGGGTCTGGAAGGCCGTATTTATCCATCTTTTGCGCATGCTAGAAAGCGTGAAAGAGAATAAATTGCGTGAACTCGACCGAAGGAATGTGATTCTAGCCGTTCTTACACCCTATCATCGCCTCATATTAGACTCACTTACAGATATCGTCATGTCCCTCGGTTTGGAAAGGATACAATCCGCCGGTTCTCAACAAATGTGTCAGAGATGAGGAGAATGGCGGCTCGGGACTTTGAGGATCTTCTCCAGGTAAATATTTGCTCTTAACAAAGCCTCCGGCTGACTTGTACTATCGCACAGTGCGCTCTTCCCGTCTTTGAGGGCCTGCTGCCCGAACCCCACAACTCTGTGGTACTGAATCTCCTCTGCCTTCTTTGTCAATGGCACGGCTTAGCAAAGTTGCGCATGCACACAGATGAGACGCTCGGAATGATGGATGAGGTCACTCAATCTCTGGGTGCCGCTCTTCGGGGCTTCGAGGCCGACACATGCCCTCGATTTTCCACTAAAGAGCTTAACCAGGAGGCTCAAGTGCGTCAACGTCGCGAGGCTCGCTCCCGTTCAGAGCGCCAGCGCACAGGTATTGCTACAACTTCGACACGCCGACCAAAAACTTTTAACCTTCGAACCTACAAACTACATGCGCTCGGAGACTATGCTAGTTTGATCAGAATATATGGAACTACAGATTCCTATTCCACACAACCGGTAAGTCCTGTTGACCCTGGATATATGATAAGTGTGCCCTCATCCTGGTTCCAGGGGGAACGGGAACACCGCGTGGGGAAAGGAAGGTATACCCGTACCAGCCGAAAAGACTTTGTCCGCCAGTTGGCTCGGATCGAGCGACGGCAGGTGCGAATTCGGCGCATTCGTGACCGCAAAACTGGTCTCAATCTTTCGGAATCCGTCCCAAATGTTCCCGACGAACACTACAGCATCGGAAAGTCCCAACATAGACCAATTGATCTCAATAATCTCTTTCGCAGCTATCCGGATGATCGAGCCATGAAGGTGAGTGGGGGTCATTCTACCTTTCTTTCGGCACGATTGAATAAAGCAAATAGGATTTCGTCCCACAATTGAAGGTTCACCTCTTGCCCCGCGTCAGGTCTATGCACATGAGCGCTTCTGAAACAACTCTAGACCATACGCTACCGGGTCTCGAAAACAGCTTCGATAACTCGGAACCAAGTATTGACCAGGTGGTATTGAAGAGTGGTCGGATTTACCAGCACAACGTGCTTCGTATCCACTATACCACTTATGATGTCCGTCGTGAACAGGACGTCTTTAACCCCAACACGGACCACAGCAATATCATGATGCTGGCTGAAAGGAGCACGCGGGACTCAGAAGTGGCACATCACTTCTGTTATGCTCGTATACTCGGTGTCTATCACGCCAACGTTCTTTACATCGGCCCTGGTTTCAAGGACTACCGACCCCGTCGATTGGATTTTTTGTACGTACAATGGTTTGAACGGATCCCACCTGATCCCCAGCGTGGCGGCGTCGCCCTCGACATGCTGCGTTTGGTTCCAACAGACGATCCATCGGCATTCGGTTTCATTGACCCCGCGGATGTACTGAGGGGATGTCACCTTATCCCCGCTTTCGCACACGGACAATCCCCTGCAGGTCGTACTCCATCGTCCGTCATGGCAAGACATCCGAATCAATGGCAATATTTTTACATAAATAGGTGATAAATTTCCGACCCCCGACCTCTGACCTATAACTAACACACTACGGACAGATTTGTCGACCGTGACATGCTGATGAGATACCACTGGGGCTTTGGTGTCGGGCACACCTATTCTCACATTCGGAATGATGCCCCGCATGCCCCCTGGGACGGTTTTGACGACCTCGAGCAAGAACAAACAATTTCTGAACTCGACGTACTTGAATGGCAATTTCCGGATGCATGCAGGATGGAGAGCGTAGTCAGCGAGAGTCGCAACACAGAGGGCATGGTCGATCCTACCTTGGCCGACGCTAGTGCTTCCCCTCGAGTCGCGGATGGGTTTGACGATCTTGACACCAGTTTTTCACTTGCTGATATGGAGGCTCTTGAGTGGGAGATACCGGTAGATGATGGTGGGGATAGTGAAGGTGGTGATGATTTAGATGATGAAGATTCGAATGCTTCTGAGATGTACGAGATGTACGGTTCTGACTGGGCCAACGACGATGATTCAGATTAAAAGAGGATAATGTCTATGTCTAGTTGGAGCCTAGTTACCTTCTCGCGACCATATGATGCAAGTTTAACGTGCCCTAGCCTGAGATCCTTGTACTAGTACTTCAAGTTATGTAACCGGACCTCGGGCTGGTCACGGTGAAGGAAGACCAAACCTAGTCAACTTGAAGAAAACCACCCACCTCTCAATGGCCGACACCTTATCTAACGACATCCTCTAATCCGCCACAGAAAATGCTATCGCACTAGCAGACGTCGTTACCACTCGCTTCACCGAGATCAGAGAGGCCATCCACCTTCTCGTTTTAACTCTCACAGCGGCGTTGACGACCGGGATGATTGGGGCACCCTCACTGTAAGCCTGCCTTGTTGGTCGTACGCAAAGGTGGCCTGCTAACCCGGGCTCCACAATACTTTTGAAGTTCGCTGACGACGCCGTTATGGCCAACCCCTCTCGAGTTGAGCGTGTTTGTCACTCCTTGGGAACTCCGCTGGCCGAGTTCAGATAAAGAAGACTTTGAATCGCGCTATTGCGATTCGAACTATTCGGGACAACGCTCGGCTGTATGGTACACTCAAGGATTGGCCATGGTGGCAA
Source organism: Tylopilus rubrobrunneus (assembly GCA_038091235.1). Lineage (NCBI taxonomy): Eukaryota > Fungi > Basidiomycota > Agaricomycetes > Boletales > Boletaceae > Tylopilus > Tylopilus rubrobrunneus. Next base: position 11,337 of record JBBPOC010000522.1, on the reverse strand, counting down.
CTTTATGCCAAGGTCTGTTGACTCTTCTTTCATCTTTCTCCCTTTGACGCCAAGGGAATGACAGACCCGACCCTTGCTGGCTGCAACGCGCAATGACGAAGAACTGCGACGAAAAGAGGTGGAATTGCAACTCGTCAAGGAACGCGCGGAGAGACCAGCGCGAGAAAGAGAACCTAGGTGACGTTGGAATCCGAGAAGCAAAATATCGTCGAGGAACTCGAGGCAGAGCGTGCCCCCACCCTTGACAAGGACGCGTCACTCCAGCGGAGTAAACGGCGGGAGATCGAGTTGGAAGAGGGAACCGTTACTCTGCACGTCGACCTCGACGTATTGGACTCGCAGCTGGATCGGGCGTTATTCCGACAGAACGAAACGAACGAGAAGCACGAGGATCTTCGTCAAGCATTCGATCAAGCTGCGGAGCATCTGGTGCGACTCGAGGACCAGCAGAATGAGTGGAAGGCAAAAGAGGCGGAATATACGGACTTGCTTTCCACAATAGAAGCTAGCCTGGGACAGCTCCAGGCTGAGCGAGACGAGCGGCAGAAACTGAATGAAGACTTTAGGACATTGGTGTCCCAGCGAGATAAAGACTTTGCCCGTCTCAAAGAGCGTTCCGACGTATCCACCAACGAGCTTCAGTCGAAACTCGCTGCAGAGTCGCGCACGACGTGAGTATCAATTAGATGCACCACTCGCGATAGTCGACTCACTCATCCTTCAGGGTCTTCTCAACGTTAAAGTCGAGCAGCTCCAAAAAGCTCCGCGAACTGACACGCACTGCCAACGACTATTCTACGATGCTCCAGAAAAAAGAGGACGAGCACGTTCGTCTTACCTCCGATGTCGTTGCATTGAAACGAGAGCACACACAGCTACAGAAGGGTATCCTCGAAATCCATGCTTTAACCGAAGAGCGAAAGGCAGATTTGGACGCCTGCAAGGCGGGTACAGGTAAGATTGCAGGAAGAGCTCGACGAGCTGCGTGCACTGATGGAAACAAGGACCACGGAGGAGACGCGTCAACGCGAAATCGAGAAGAGCGAAGACGAAGAGCCCTCTGACCTGCGGCGCCGAGTCGCCGATCTTCAAGATCAGCTGAGCGCTTTCCGCAAGCCTGCTCTCGACAACAAGAGCAAGCTCAAACCGGAGGTGGAGAGAGTTAGCCGGCAGCACGCACAGCTAGAGAGTACCTACTCGTCGTTGCTTGAATGCGAAAGAGCTGCCAAGGGTCAATTCCCCAAGGCTGAAGCTACAGCGACGGCTATGGATCGAAGAGAACGTTGGAGTCGGAGCTCCAGATGCTCCGTACGAAGCGGCTCGACTCTGATACACAACTCGCGGAAGTTGTCAAGGCCAAAGAGGTATAGTGTCTTGCTTCGCGAATCCCACACACTCACACGTCTAATTCGCGTCGCTTCAGTCCTTGGAGCATCAGTTCACTGCATCCCAGAACAAGTACCACGAACTCGAGGACATAGTCCTACAGTTAGAGAGAGGAGCTCATGCCCCCGAACGTCAAGCGGAGCAAGCTCGTAAGCAATGGAAGCTGAGTTGGCAAATACAAGCAACTTCACCAGGTTGCGACCAACCAGAAGGGGGAACTTGCTCTGGATCAAGACCGCCTCTCCAAGATGGACGCCGCTCTCAACAAGGCGCTCACCGACCTGAAGAAGAAGGAATGGGAAATCAAGTAACTAGAGTCCAGGCAAGACTAGAAGATCATCGAGCACGTCTACGTACTTAAGAAAGCCGAGGTCACCAACCAGCAGCTCAAAGACGCGGAAGAGGGGCCGCAGAAGAACATGGGGTACATTCGGTCTTCGAAGGAGGCAAAGCTGGCATTAATACGTGAGACCGAGGACCTTGTACGCGAAAGCGGGATGGAACAGGTCGAACTCCGACTGCGTCGGCCCCGATGTCGAAAAGACAGTTAATGGTGCTCAGGACGGTTCCGTTATTCTCCTCGAGAACTCCGCTTCCATGGTGCCGAAGAGGGCAAGGGCCCAGACAAGGTAAAGGTTCCCAAGGATGTCGTGGACTCCTTCAAGAAACAGCTCACTGCACTCGACGATCTCTACGTCAACGATGCCTTTGGTACCGCACTCCGTGCCCACGCGAGCATGATTGGCATCGACCTCGAGAAAAAGGCGACCGGTCTCCTCATGAAGAAAGAGCTCGAGTACTCCTCGAGAGTCCCGATCGTCCCTTCCTCGGCATCCTCGGTGGTGCCAAGGTGTCCAACAAGATCAAGCTCATCGAGAACATGCTCGACAAGGTCAACGCCCTTATCATCTGCGGTGGAATCTTTGCAAAGACTCTCGACAACGTCTCCGTGCGTAGCATCCACCCCTCTTCCTACCCGTCATCTCAGGTCATCGGAAAAGATCGGAAACTCCCTGTTCGACAAGGACGGCTCGGAAAAGGTTGCTTCTCTCGTAGAAAAGGCTAAAAAAAACAACGTCAAACTCGTTTTCCCGGTCGACTACATTACTGCTGACAAGTTTGACAAGGACACCACGGTTCGAAATATTCCGTGTTGCCGTTCCGTTGCTAACCCCCATCGTGTAGACGGGCAGTGCCGCCACGGGGGCGGGTATTCCAGATGGCTGGATGGGTCTCGATGCAGGCTCAAAGAACCGCGAACTTTTCCGCGAGACCGTGCTGTCAACCAAGCGGTCCTCCGGAACGGGTGCGTGTGACGACCTACACATCCAGATGGGCGAACCAACCCTCCTCTCTCGTAGACCCCCTGGTGTGTTTGAATTCCCGCCTTTGCGGCTGGTTCGAAATCTCTGCTCGATGCGGCCATCGAGGCCAAGAACCAGGGTTCCACCGTCATTATCGGTGGAGGAGACACTGCGACTTTCGCAGCGCAGTACGGTGCCGAGGATAAGCTCAGCCACGTCAGTACTGGTGGTGGTGCAAGTTTCGAGCTGCTCGAGGGCAAGGTGAGTTGGAATCACTCCAGAGTCCCTGTGAGACTGAGTTTATCCAGGCTCTCCCCGGCGTCGTCTTCCTGAGTGAGAAGACCAAGTGACTAGATAGACCCATGAAACTGTAGAGACAGGGAGCACGGAACACGACACTTGTAATACTATGTATTGGAACTTGGTCACTTCCTGAATAACTATATTCTTAGACTGTTTTTATCGAATATGTGCCTGTATCGACGCAACCGTCATGTCTGATCCTGGCCCGTCCAACCAGCGTACGTTCTGCTCATCGTCGTGCGGTGAGCACTGAACATACATCGCCCAGAGTCGCCCAGAGCCTAACAAGAAGCGTGACGTCGCCCATGTCGCGGACGAATCCGTGCACAGCGTCACGGTACACGAAAATCGCCAAAAAGTAAGCGCGTACTCCACGTCCGCCTCGCTCATCCCCGCCAGTCCGCCACTTTTTCTCCAAACTGAGCGCATCCTCACCTCCGTCCTTTCAATGGCTCAAACCCACCCTCGGCCCCAAATCCACCTGTCTGCACGATATCCACCTCGACCCGTCCGCGCGTCGCCCTGTTCAACCTCGACGGCACCCTCATCCAGCTTAGCCGCAAATACCTTGGCAGAAAGGGCGCCGAAGCGTTGAAATGGGAGTGGTGGCGCCAATGCGTGCCCGCAAAGCTCAAGACGCTCCACGAAGACGGGTGCGTCGCGCCGCGCTACAGGCGGGAGGGATGAACGCGCGTTCCAATTTTTTTTGTTTGCAGATACGCCATCGTGTTGATATCCAATCAGGCGCTCAAGTCAGCTGCGCTGGAAGATTGGAAGAAGATTCTTTTGATCGCGAACGCGGTACATGTCTCGTTCTCGAGTCGTTCTCTCGGCGACACGCTCCTCTCCGCGGGTCTGACATGGTCCTCGACGCGGTGGAAAGATCCCGGATGTACCATTCTACCTGTTTGCCACGTGTGCCAAGGGCGGATGTCGCGAGCCGATGCCTGGCATGTGGTACGAACTCGAGCGGATCTTCAAGGAACACTATGTCGACATCGGTACGTACTTCATCAAGAGCGAATTGGAAGTGACGCATGATCAGCTCTGTGGTACAGCGATCGAGGGACGACCTAGAAACGAAGCTGACCAAGCTTTCGGAGGGGACCGTCGCTAGCCCGCCGAATGCATCACGGCGAGAGCATTTGCTCAAGATAGCGCAGCTGGAAGAGAAGCTTCGAGACGGCGAAACTGTGCACGGGTTGGTTGGAAAGATCAAGGGCCGGGTTGAACGTCAGCACAAGGAGTTACTCGACCTCATTATGAAGGATACGCCTATCGACAAGGCATTCCGCTCCTGCCTCGTTCGCGAACTTCAAACTGCTGAGGAGGAGCTCGCACGCCAGTTCAAGTTTTCTGCCGTCATGCTAGCGCCGGATTCAACCAAGTCCTTTGCTGTCCTCAGACGAATCTACAAGTCGCCTTGAAGAGTTTCATAAATCTCTCGTATGTCTCCCGATCTGGCGTGGTTGGGCCGCGACTCATGATAGAATGTCTTTCACCAGGTGTCTCAGCAACGGAACGTGCGGGCCGAGCCGGAAGACGTCCGGAGACGCGCTCGAGCAGAGTTGGCTGGTGTCCATGACAAGTTGGATGCTGAGATTGCCGCCAAGAATAACGCGATCAGTACGGTTGTCTTCCTTTGCCACTATGTGGCCTGCCTGACCTTGGATTTATTACATATATTGTACAGTATACAATGGGTTTATAAGAACCTTATAAGAAGCTCGCGGTACCCCTGATGTGTTTGCTCACTTCAAGCAGATACCCAGAGGGAGCTTCAGACTCAATTCCTAGGTGCAGATAATCTCGGCTGCTGCGATCGCCATGCAAACTGGTAAGTAATGTTGCCCGTTCCAGGACCGACCTTGCTAATCCACATGTTCAAGAGCTGCAACAGGCAATCGAATCGCACAAGCAGAAGACGAAAATGAAGGACGGGGTGCTTGTGCTGTCAGAACTGTGACTCTATGAGTGTGCCGATTAAGTGTAGCATACAATATGCATGTACAAGCTTAATTACAGTACCCAGGACTCCGTCAGAACGCTTTCCTCCGCCCTACCAACTCCCATACCACCCAGCGCACATACAGTGACGTGGCACGTTCCTCTCCCCCACTCAGACCTCCACCTCCCTAAAGTACCTGAACAGCGAACCATCCGATGGAAGTCCATCACGTACCCCCCGCCCTCCACATTAAACAACAAAACGGCACCTCGCTAACAGCCAACACAAATGACGAGAAAAGCGCCCTCGCAGCAACCTTCTTCCCACCACCTCCAGCGCTCTCTTCCGTCCCGTCGGACGCAGAATACCCAGACCCCCTCCCAGACCCACACGAAATCACAACCGAGCACATCGAACGATGCATCGTCAAGCTAAGTACCAGGACCGGACGGTATAAAGAACATTGTCTTCAAGAAATGCTCCAAAACACTGCTACGTATCTTCCGTGCTGTATTCCTTCTGAACACTTACTACGATCCTTGGAGGGAATTCATTGTAGCTCTCTGTAAGCCCGGCAAACCAGACTACTCAATCCCAAAGCATACCGTCCCATCGCCCTCCTAAACACTATCGAAAAACTTCTCACCGCCATACGTAGCTCAGCTCTCCCGCCGCATAGAAACACAGGATCTACTTCCCAACACCCACTTCGGGGGCCGCCCGGGGCTCTCTACTACGGCACCAGTCCGACGGAGGTCCACGTTTGGGGACAGTTCAGTTTGGGCGCTGTGCATGTGGGCACCGCTCTCTGTGGGAACGCACGACGACCGCGTACGGACGATCAGCGAACCTCATCCTCCCTCGCTATCACCGGTCACCCACCATCCGATGCACTCCACAATCTCAAACCAGACACGTCACAACCTCTGTCAGTATAGAAAGAGTGCGAGGGAAGGGATCCTAGTTCCCCTGTTTTCCAATAGCAGCCGGTTCTTCCCTAAGTGCACATCCCTATGGTTCTCAAGTTCCTCCCAGGGTGCCAGCTTCAACGACGCCCTTCCCCTCGAGAACACAGGTGCGGTCGCAATCAAGCCTACTATGGCACTCTGCAGAAAGTGGGAGCGGGTCATCGTGCAGGGTGACTCCCCTTGGGCCGTATATCGTAATCGGGTGGGGCGAAGTTACCCAGGGCTGTTTTCATGCCGTGTTGAAACAGATCTCCCGCAAGCATCACGCGTTGGTTGTGCTTCCCCAAAGAGATACCTCGTGCTTCCTCGCAAGCATCCCCAATACAGTACCTCTCTCATCATTGATGCTTCCGGGTCAGTTGCTTTCGTTCTTCTCGACATCGTTTTCCTGAACCCCGTATAGGCACACACGAGACAATGTCCTTCTACGGTTGGCCCATCTCCCGTGCCAATACCGACCCTTGGGGTACCCAGCTACATGCGGGGATCCGCGTGATTGACATTCGGCTCTCCGTCAAAGATGGTCGACTTATTGCATTCCACGGAAAATTCCCTCAATTTACTCCATTCGCGGATATGCTCTGGTCGCCTACGTGGCCCGCATCGTCGTCGCGAAACCCTCCCTCAAGATATTCGGTACCTAAACTCCATCCTTGCCATCCATCGTGCGCTCACCGGCACCTAGGGATCTGCTTTGGCCACCAGATCGTCGCGGGAGCCCTCGGCGGAGCGTGCGTGCCAACCAACGGCCTCTGGGAGGTCGCCGTGACGACCGTCCAGCTCAATCTACTCGGTAAAGCCATCTTTGGCACCGACGAGCTCGTGCGCCCCCATCCTCCCCAACCACGCCCGATACTCACCAAAGTCGCGGAGAGGACATTCAACAGATGTACAGGGATCACGTCCCGACGACCCCGCGTCCTCGGATCGACCGCACCACGCCCAACCGAGGCATGGTCGTCTTCGACCCCTCGTCGGCGCCGTTGGCCGCGGAGCTCGCGTCGGATGCGCCCAAAGTGTCGCTGACGTCGATTCATGTGCTCACGGTCCAGGGGTATCCTGAGTTCACGGAACCGATCGTGTCCAAGTTACTGGACGCGCGGGCAGGGATATTGGGCGAGGCGTTGACCAAGGATGCGCGGTTGCGCGCGGGTGGGATACCGGGGAGGGATCATCCGGATGGGCTGGCGTGCGACGGTGTCGGCAGGATAGGGAAGGTGATATGGGGCGTGTTGGGAGTAGCCTGATCGCCTGGATGCAGGTATCGTCCACAGGGATTGTATCCAAACAGGAGATAGGTCTTTTTCGTCAATCTAGCGTTCAGCACGTTGTTGTGAAATCTGGGCCAAATGTTGGTCGTCCGGGCTGTCGCGCAACGGTACAGGAGTGAGTCAGGTGGCGGTGCTGACGGCGCGTCCTTTCGTCCGCCATCTCGTCCCCCTCGCCCGCTCCTCGTTTTCGCACCCGCCCACCACTCCCTCTTGCAGGTCCAACCTCCGACCTGCACTTGTCCGTTGTACTTCACTCATGGGTTCGCTCAGTGACCTGCTTGGTGCCCATCCCACCCTCGCAGCTCGCTCGCCCACACAGTGCTTCTGGCCGAACAGCCCTTTCGACTTTTGCCCAAATCCTCACTCCACGGATCAATCTTCGGACTTGAACTCACGTAAGTACAGAATGGCACCCTTCGGCGCGCTACGCTGGCTCACATAATTCAGGGTTTGAGCTTACTGAGCACCGTTATAATTTGGTCCTCGGCGAATGCGGCATTGTTCGGACCGTATCCGGCGAGGAAACGGTACCGATGCAGTGTCTCCTACATTCGAAACACCAGGCAAATTTGAGCGCAGTTCTATGTACTGCCCTTACTGATTTGCTGTAGGGGCGAGCACACAAGCATTGGCATATAGGTCCCTCGTGATAACCTGTTTCCCCGTCAAATCAATTATGACCAATAGCTCGGATACTGGAAGACGACACCCGCGATGTGAGGTGGAGGCGTCAAGTGCTAGCCTGGCTGAGAGTTACGAGGGTAACAGAGATAAACTGCCGGGGCCTGGATCAGGAACCCTATCTTACTCAGTCCTGACCGTGAGGTTTCCAGTTGTAGCTGCTAACTTCCGCACTGACCTATCTTTCAGAACAGCACACAGGCGCCAAGTCCTCCCTCCTGCGAGGAGGCGCAAAGAAAAGAGGAAGCCTCTGTACCAATCCATTCTTTGCCAGGCCTTACAATACAAACGAATTGCAAGGAAGAAATAGTTATCACATGTGCGAAGTCCGTTTTCTACATGACCTACAGACGTTATTGATGATAGCGTAGCCATCCGCGCGACAGATATCGCTCTTGGCCTCAGGCGATTACCCGCTGGCTTTTATGTCGTAGTGGATCACAGTGGGTTTCAGTGGAAAACAGAAAACATACCTTCATCGGTGGATGACGATATTGTCGATTGGAACAGCCCTATTCCAATGTGAGATTCTCTTCACCAGCTAGAGTCGGTCTCACGAAGATTGTAGATCATTCGATCTTTCGGCTACCGTGCGATTCGAAGTTGTGGCGCCATTCGAATTCCAGCCCACGTTAGGTGCTGGGGAGCGACTGCGACGGCTTACGATCACCGTGGAACAACTTTTGAACCGTAGTGCAAAACAACAAGGTGAGTAGGATGGATAACTGAGCGAGGTTGTTTCACTTACAATGTGACAGTTTTTACCCGCTTTCCAAAGATTTATCGCCGTGTTCTTCCATTTCTGTGACTGTTACACGGAGAAAGCATGGGGAATGTCATTCGTCAGTTTCGAGGGGACTTGGCACCCACTGCGTAAGCGAGCAATTAGCGCAGACATGGTGTTCGTTGACCAACGTATGTCTATAGCTAACGACAAAATCTGAAAGGGAGCTGCAAGACAATTCAAACGACGGTCATCGTGCACTCACGTTACCGAAAGCGCGGGGAACAGCAGGATCTGGAACGATCTATCCGACAATTCGAGCGCGCACTCAGCATTTGTTCGCTAGAGCACTCTTGTCGCGCAGCTGCTCAGTCGAACCTCGCCATGGCAATGTTCATCCACTATCAAGTCTATGAGAGGAACACCAGTCTCGAAATGCCTCTCCGCTTGTATCATGATGCACTCGCTGCCCGCCCTATCGGCCATCCTGATCGATCGTCCACACTGATTCGGCTGGCTGCGGTGCACTTTTTGCGATTTCAGGAGCAAAAGAATGATGCCGAAGAAGCACAGGTGGCCAAGACATTGCTGCAAGAGACAATAAAACTGAGCTCTACGGGAAGTCACGGAAAGTGTGCTGCGAGTCTCATGCTCCAAATGCATGCAGAATGCAAGGAGGAACCAGTGCAAAGTGGGAACGAATCTCCGCCGGGGCAGGATTCACCTTTACACATAACGGACGAGCATCTAAAGGACTTCGAGTCGGGCATCCAATTAGTCCAGCGCTTCCAACGGCTCGGTGACATCGCCGACCTGAGACAGGGAGTTAAGGTTTTGAGGGGATTGGGCATCCGAGACGAAAAGTACTGCTCGGCATTATCCGATTTTGCGGACGCCTTACTGCACCAGTTCGAACCTCTCAGGGACCTGAGTGTTCTCGAGGACTCTATCAACTAGAAGGGTCGTTGTTGATCTCACTCCTGACAATCATCCTGACAAACCTGACTATCTTGGCAACCTTGGTCACTCCCTCGGTCGATTGCTCTTCGCGATCCCAAAAAAAGGCGAGTATTCCTGATAAACCTGATGCTCCTAAGGTGTTGATTTTCGTGGTCAGGAAGACTGTACGAACGATGCTTGGAGTTGCTCTCTGGTACGTGCGCTGCATCTCGATGTCAACTGTAGACGCGATTCGCAATCGCGAGGGCAATGATACTGATGGAATCCACTAGGTGCGGACATTCAGTTCCGCCGATCAAACCGTCTCGATGTTTGCCTCGTGATGAACCATCCCATTGCACTGTGCGTTCGACCCTCTCCTCATCACGCTACTTAGCTTTTGTTCCGTCTATCTTATTCTTATCTCTGATCTTGCGTAGAATTTTTTGTGTGAAATTTTGATTGGCAGGTGCTGACTTACGCACATTTCCGCGCACAGCGTATTCCTCCCCGCCAGAGACATCCCCTCTTTCGTCGGTAACGGTAACATCGACCTCGGCATCACTGGTCACGACGTCATCCTCGAAGCCAAGATGCAAGACAAGGTCACCGAAGTCCAGCGCCTCAGCTTTGGTAAATGCGCATTACAAGTCCAGGTCCCTGAACGCGGGCCGATTAAGACGGTTGATGATCTCGCCGGGAAGCGTGTCGTCACGAGTTTGGAAGTTCTCGCAGGCGAGTACTTTGAGCGATTGGATGATCGGTTGGGGTTATTGGCGGGGCAGCGAACCAAGATTCAGTATATCGGCGGAAGGGTGGAGGCGGCGTGTGTGCTGGGCTTGGCAGATGGAATTGGTAAGTGGGTGCACGAATGTTCTGTTAGTCCTTGCGTCCCTTTGTATTGACATGCCATACTTGCTCCCTTCTAGTGGACCTTGTTGGTACGTGTTAATGGCAAACTCACTCCTGATACACCACGGACGGTTGATATGGCTGAACAGAATCGGGCGATACCATGCGTGCGGCGGGATTGCACGCCATTGCGACGCTCCTCGAAACAGAGGCAGTTCTCATCAAATCCAACAGCCCATCACGTGCTGACCACACGCCGTTGATCAACCTTATCGCGAGTCGCATCGCTGGTGTCGTGGCTGCTGAGAAATACGTCGTGTGTTCGTACAACATCTCTCGCGAGGCGCTCCCACACGCGATAAAGATCACACCTGGACGAAGGGCGCCGACAATCAGTCCTTTGGAGAAGAGCGACTGGGTAGACGTATCCGCGATGGTGGTGAAAAAGGAGTGTGCGAGAGTGATGGACGAGCTGATGAAGGTCGGCGCTGAAGATGTCTTGATTTATGGGTTGCACAATTGCCGTGTATGATAGCCTGAGACTGATCGCAGAGTCCCTGCCTTTGTGATGGCCGGCTTACAGAGCTAAACAATTACCGGTGTAGCCTCTTGTCTCTGTCTTTGCGATGGCCGGCCGCCATGGATCGTGCCTGGCGGACTATCTATTAGTATTACGGTTAACATTCAAATGTTCAAGGCTGGACTAAAATTTTACGAGTCCCTCTTAGATGGACTATATATAATGCCAGTGTGAGTCTGCCCTCCCGTTCGACTCCGAATCAATTTATACGAATGTCACAGTCCACGCCCGATCAGTTCAAAGGGTTGCTCGAGAAGCTCGTCAAGACAGCTGAAAAATTCACTCCTGACGACCTGAAGCTCGCCCTCGAACACCTCTTGACGCCTGATGCCGTACCTCCCGCACAAATCGGCGCCTTCCTCGCTGCGACGTACGTCCACA
>JBBPOC010000521.1:0-16242 GCA_038091235.1 Tylopilus rubrobrunneus | reverse complement strand
CTAGCATTAACAAGGATTAGGATTAGCAGTGACAAGGATTAGATAAGGATTAGGATTAGGACAAGGATTAGTGACATTAGGATTAGGATTAGTAACAACAATAAGGGTTAGCACTAGCATTAGTAGTGACAATGACTAAAATAAGTGATTTGATGGTGCGTGGGAAAAAGTCGAAAGTGTGGGAAAATGATTAAAATATTTCCCACACCATTCTTTATTTCATCACCCTAAAAGTCTGGAAGTCTGGAAGTCCTGGAGGTCCTGGAAGTCCTGGAAAAAGCTCTGGAAGTTGCTGGAGTGTCTGGAAAGCTGGAAGTGCCATGGTTAGTTTGCTGATGGAGAACGGCGGTCATCCACTCGCTGGCGCTGGCTGGGTAAAGAACGGGCCATGGAAGGTTGTCATTGAGTTGCTTGAGGCCTAGCTGGAATGTTGTCGTGATCATCGGAAAACATATCTGTGTCTTCAAAAAACGATAACTTGAGTTGCACGATGAAACTAGAATGAAATAGGGCTCACCAGGATTGGCAAAGGCGGGTTCCTGAGCCTGAGGGGAAACATCATCGAATAGGTTGCTGGGAATACGTTCGCCCTCGTCCTCGACCGGCACATCCGAGATCCCTCGTTCTCATTCTTCCTCTTCTTCCTCTTCGTTCCCTTTCTCCTCTTCCTCTTCCTCTTCCTCTTCTTCATTCTCCTCTTCTTCTATATTCCATAACTCATTAGGTGCAACAGATGGTTCCCGGCTTTCGTCTTCCTCTTCAGACAAGGGGGAAGAGCGGGCATCGTTGGATGGGGCTGACTGAGCACGGTGAGTTTTCTCCGATGCCGATACCTCGGAAATGCCGCGAGAGAATTGGGCTGGAGTGTTGGACCTCAAGCCTGATGAATGGGGAGGCTGCACACCGTGCGTAGGACGACGGTCAAGGCCAAGAACCTTTGCGCCACTAGTAGCACCCGAAGTCTTGGATTTAGAACTCTTTGGAATCCGATCTTGTTCGAAGTCGGTAATCGACTGAGAGCCCACAAACGTTGGAACGGGCGCGGGAACCTGAAAGCCGAAGCGACCGTCCGGCGCGGCAGGCGCGGTGACTGGCATTGCGGTCTGTGCCATGGGAACTGGTGGAGCCGCTGAGGTCTTCGTGAATGTCGATTAGTTTTTTTTTATCCGTAAAGGGCCGGAAAAATGCATACCTTATGCTCTACACCTTTGCCGGAACGATGAGAGGCCCTCCTCCGAGGACGGCTAGGAGTCGGAGCCATGGGATTGACAGGTTCATCGTCAGGCAGGTTAACCTGCCGTCTAGGTGGCTGGCATGGTGTCTCGATGGCAACGGCGGCCTTTTCTAACTGATCTGTGTGACCACCTTGGCCAGCGGTCGATCGTGTCGAGCGTCGTCGAGGAGGTAGCTGCGAGGGATCCTGCGCAGTGGGTGGTTGCTTGCGATGTCGTCCAGCCTGAGCCATCTCCATGGAGACAGGAGCGAGAAGAAAACCTCAGCGACTCGAGGGTTCGCTGCTCGACAAGTGAGGCCTTTAAATACTCCATAATGCAGTGCAAGGCGTGTTGTGATAGAGAGTAATGATGGAGTGGCGTACCGGGAATACGTCAAATTGGAACACGTCCATGGTTGAAGTTAAGTGAGCTGATGTAAACCGACTCCCAAACCAGCCACAATATTACATCATTCAACATAGATGGGAACCGGTCTTGACCACGATGCCAGCCAATTTGTAGGTTGCCAGCGAGCCCTTGTACGTGAAGTAGGAGAGCCGATGGGGGAATGTGTGAGCGGCAGGACGGACCACGGACTGAGCGGAGAATCGATGTGTGAGGAGGGCCATCGTGACACGATGGATGACGTATATAGGCGCTGCGCTCGGGGACTGGCAAGCGGGCGCACGTAAATGTTGTACGCTGGCGGTTGACAAGAAGGATGTCTTGACAGTTCGGGGGTATGGTGAGGGTCAGCTGTTGGCTCGCGATCGCACGCAATGAGATCAGACGGAGTGGACCATCATGGTAGTTCTGCAATGAATGTTCCAACATGACCTCCATTCCCGGTTGATGACGCGGAGGATCGAACGCTAGCAAAGGGGTCAGCACCAAAAGAGCACTCGTGTTCATGTCACTCACATTGTACAACAAAAATTGGGAAGCGATCACGTACGTTTGCTCTCTACGACTGTGTCCTCTGCTTCGTCCCGGAGAGTGTAGTATCTTCACAGCGCAGTGATCCCTTGCTCGCCGTCCCACAATGAAATGGAGTTCACAGACGATGATTCAGGATCTACGAGAAACACTTGGGGCGGGTCATTATTTTCATCGCATGTTCAGCGGATTTGAATGCTTTGGAAGCGGAGCCTGGGATGGAGGTTTCAGGAGACTTCGTAGGCGGCAAGGGTGATGTGAACTCTTCCTCAATCGTTTCGTAAAGCGACGTTCATGATGCACGAGGTTGGGATATATGTCGACGGTGACCGAGGTTACGTGCGGAGGGACGGGCTCGGTCGAAGATGGCATAAAATGCAGGATGCGATGCATTAGAAAGCAGCGCATTCAGCTGCGACAGATCAAGACTCGATAGCGACGAATGACCATCCGAAATCGAGAGCGGGGGTGTGTCCACGCCAGATGTTGATGTACATGTGCTCGATCTCGAGCTATTGGCACCGCTGGGGCAAGTGAAAACGGGCATTCGGACTACCATATGAAACGAGCACATATATGACCTCTCGAAAATGATAGGTACTTACATGATCTCGATAGCTCCTCGCCATCTCCCATGAATGCCGTGTCCTCGGGGCTCTGCCGTTCCAGAAGACCATGCCTTGCGCGGATCATGTGCTCCTCGCCAAACTTGAACGAGTTTGCAGTTGAGGCAATCGAGGGTTTCGGCTCAATAACGCACGAGATCTCGGGAGACTTGTGATCCTCTGGGTGGCAGTTCTTGATATGGCTGAAGACGGTCTCTGGAGGGTTGGCAAGGATATTCTTGCGTCGCTCTACTTGGATACTGGGCGAGGCACCGATCATGGAGGTTACGGAACAGCGCCGTACACGACCACGACCACCAAGCATCTAAACATTTGTTAGATCGGGATGCTACATGAGGGATGCAATCTTACACTAATCATCGTGTCGCCTTCCTTTGCTGGGCTGTGCACACTTGGAATGCTCAGGCTGGAAATGGGGCGATAACGAGGAGCTTCCAAGGCAGCGCCACCCAAGTGTTCCTCGAAGAATGTCGAGTCCGCCACGGAAGTGCGATGACCAGTCCACTCGAACAGCGAGTCATTCCTCTGAGACCCACACTGGCTGTCCATGATCGAGTCGTACGACATCCGGCTGTTGTTTTCATTCCAGGGAACTTGGGAAGGTGAGACAGACATGGATGGTAGCGGTGGCGCGCGGTCTCGCGCAGACTCCAGCATTTCATCTCCTAGGCGAGGTCGTCCGGGGCGCAGTCCCGAGAAGTCGCTCAGGATAGACTCAACTGATGGATTCGATCGATTTCGAGCCCATGAGAAGCGTCTGCAGTTGGCGGGGCGGATGAGTTAGCAGTACTGCTTATGCTCGTACTGGAGTCGCTGCGACGATGGGAGGTAGAATTACGATTGAAAAGACTAATGGGAGGACCAACGGGCACGCCAGACTCGGGTCGCTGTTGATTGCGGTTGTAGGGATGGACGAGTGACGCGCGGAAGTAGAAGCTTGAGGTGTCGCTGTCGAGTCTGCGGCGCTGCGGTTGTCGATGCATGAAGGAGAAGGTGTTGTCAACTGCGGTTGACATGGTGAACAAAAACTTGTCTGACGAGGGTCGCTTCCGCAAGCTCGGGAGAGGTGCGGCTGAACCGAAATCGAAAGGATCTGCAGAGCCGTCGTAAAGGACATTGCTGTAGGATGAAACCGAGACTTCTGTGGGACCCAGATTTGGAGTGACAAGAACCAAATGTCAGAGACGAGGGGGAGCGATTATTTCGGTTGAGATTAAATGACGAAATCCCGGAGGAAGCACCTACGACCGTCTTCGATACTGAGAGACGGATAGTGGTGGGGCGAAGCGCTTTGAAAACTGGAGGCGGATCTGCAGCAGGCGCAGGCGTACGGGGCGAAGTTTTGTCCAAGTTGAATACTGGCATCCTTCGAATCCGACTACCAGCGCATGTAGGACTCGAGAGAAGTAATGGAGGAAATCTTGCGGCGCAAAGCCTTCACTGGGCTTTCTCACGGTGCCGTGAATTGGTCCCTAGGTGGAGAACTAGAGGACGGACCCCGGACTCGGAGGAGTGGTGAATGCTGGGAGTTCGGCGTCATTTCAGCACTGCCTGGGGTGGCTTCTAGATCGAGGCGGTTGATCAGTTGTGCTAGGTCATTAGTTGCAGCATCCAGGAGAGAGGTGACCGCATTGTCTATAGTGAATCAGTGAAAGTTAGAAACTAAGGAACGCAAGAACGTACCATCGTCGCCCTTGCAGAACGGCCTGGGTCAACAGTGGCCCAGCGGTTGATCTGGCATCGGTCGAGGCCGCACACGCTTCACCGGTGTTTCCATTGGCGAGTTCTCTGCGGCAGCTACATGAATTCGGCGTGCATTTCTCTTTCGCGACGGTGGGTACCATCAGTGGCCGTTCCCTTTCAACTTCCTCACGTTCCGATACAGCTCCTGCGAATATCGCCGAAAGCGGGATCCTCCTCTTTGCGCCTCATTCCCTTGTCCTTCCTGCAGATTTCCTCGACGCTTTCCAACCATGCTTCGTCCCACTTGACGGAGGTTGCTCCTGGGTTACCGGATGATTGACGAGATCCACACGACAGAGCTAGCATTGGGCAGAGAGAAGATGCCATGGACATCGTGGAGCCAAACCGCACCCACGCAAGAATCTCGCCGCTTAACAGAGCTGCCGAGCCCATGGAAAAACGATGGCCAGTACTATTAGCCATAACGATGGATGATACCGTCGATCCACTGCGAGTAAATGGTAACCGTATCGAGGAAGGCGGCCCGAGCCCGAGGATGCTCGCTTTTTTCTTCCTGAGCGACCTTGACTCGCGTCTAGAGGGACCGGCGGTCAATGTACCTCCTTCGAAGTTGCTGCCAGAGTAACGCACCGTTTCCTTTTTCTTGTCCTTTCTTTCTCATTTTACTTCTTTTTCCTCTTCCGTCGACCTGCTTATCTTTCGTAGACGCCACGGCAGGGGCAGCCACCTCGGGATTTGGCATGCTCCTGAGTCGAACCCAACTCCCAATACGTGAACTTGAAAGGGAGTGGATAGAGCGCATCGCCAGCGATAAGTGACGATCCCATCTCAAGCTCGTCCGTCCTAGCCCAAAACTTGGCTATGTGTGCATCAGCCAAAGAGCGACGCCGAAGTTTGTTGTTAGGTACCACTTACAGGCTATCCGGATAGCTTACTTGGTTTTATCTGGCCGACTCGGAAAGCGAGGGTGTTGTCGTGGACGGTCTAGTAGTATGCGTTAATCAGCATGTTGGATGATCAATACACGGCCATGAAATGCACCCACTGACCACCATTTTTGCAAAGAACTGGCGCTGCACAAAATACAAGTATTGATATCAGTGCGCCAGTGAAGGCAAGGTTGTGGGGAATACGATGTCGAGCCTGAGCCTGGAGTTTCCTTTTCTGTCTCACGGGCGATAATCTCAAAGCTTAAGTTTCCAGTGACACCGCTGTAACCTCACTCGAGCTAACTTGAAGGAACTGGTACATCGTGTTGTTGCGTAGATAGTTAGATGTAGACCGCACACTTTCTGAGTCACTCGAGTACATCCGAGTCTTCCAAGTTCGAGTCAAGCCACAAATATCTTCGAGTTCCTAAACTACTACACGAAGGTCCTTGTAGGTAGAAACTACGAGCCCGTAATGGCATAGTAGAAGTCTTTATCAATGTACGTGTTTAGGAACATTGTGGAGGAGGAGTGAATACTATTGTAAGGAGTCAGTCGACTGTCCGCCCGAGCTCGATCAAAGTGAGGAGCAAGATGACAGTAGGACCGTAGTTGGTCCAACGGAAATATCTCACCGAGTGGGGCTCCGGATGCGTGTGTTGCTCGCTTCAGGATGTGCAGTCCCGATGATCGTTCGACAGCAGATCCATTGGCTTGGGTGACAATATCGAGGCGCTCTGCGTAAACAAGGAAGCGGTCCGCCCATGGACATGTCTGTTTCCTAGGGGCAGCCGGACACATGATCATGCGGACAAGCACGACAGAGTGACCTGCATGATTCAGATTTTGTTAGTATTAACCTCGCATTTGTAAGATTGTTACATACCTGCTAAGCCGCTTGAGGGCCATGCATGTGCCTCGTCAACGTTGAGGAGTGCGCCACTGTAGTGGCCATACTTCCATGTCCAGTCAGGTGGTTGAGCATGGACCATAAAAGCCAAGCCCAGGGTTGACAGGTCATGGTAGGACTTTTGCTGGAGACGAGCCTTGAACCAGACGTGGAGTTCATTGATAGGGAGCGGAGCGTCGCGGGATGACCTCCTCGCCCCGCCAAAGACGTGGAAATTGCGAGCGAAGGCGCCTTCGCGATTCAGGTAATCCCCTAAGGCTGCTCGAAGGTCAGGGAGGTCGAACTTCTGTGCAGCATCGTCGATGGAGATACGGCGAATTGAGGGCTCACGGTTGAGGTGGAAAGCTGTAGAGCCGGCGATGAAGACTCGAAGAGGACAAGGGATACTACCGGGAGGGGCTTCGAGAAGTCGCTGAGCCGTAGCAAAAAGATCGGTTGCATTGCGACGAGGTGACCACAACTCTTGTGCCACCAGTCCTGGATTTTCATCATCGTCATTCTCATCGTCGGTCTCGTCCTCCAGGTCTGGGTCACCATCGTCCTCCGTGTGTTCAGATCGCTGGATAAGACTAATTGCAAGGTTGAAAAGGCGGCACTTCTCGTCGCGATCTAGGGTGCGACAAATCTGGGAATCATAGTTCATGTTGTTGGTCCTTGAAGCGGGGTCCTTGACGACTTCGATGTGGGCATGTTCCGTAGTATCAGCAGTCCACTGGAGGATGCTTCCAACATTACTGACACTTGGGACTACATTTTGCATGAACTCGAGCTTGGGGATATTAAAGTGATCGAGTGGTGTCCCGGTTTCCCCGCCGCGACGGAGGCTGTGGTCGAGGATCGCCTGTTTGTGCCGGTGAAACTCTGTCAATGCGGCAGCAATCCTGTCGCGAGTGGTAGAGGAAATGACTGGAGCTTGTGCGAGATAACGGAAGTCCATCAGCGCCCGGATGGCGATGACAACTTTGGTGTCGGGAAAGCCGGATAGCACAACTACAATGTATCGCTGTATGTTTCGCTGTGTCCGCCCAGTGATTTGCTTCAACTCGGTGACGCCCTGACTGAAATGACGCAAGCCGGTGACGGGAGGAAGAACAGAGAAGCGGAAGTCGAGTTCACGAGAACCGAGTGCTTGTATACACCATTTTAAATCGTGGTCCAAGAAAAAGCGATGCCAGTAGTGCAAAGCCTCGGGGGTCAGGAACCGTGAAGGACAAGAAAGTAGCCAGTTCCGGAAAAAGGGATGAGAGACCCCACTGAGACGGTACTTTTCACATGCTTTGAAGTAGGCCTCGACGTCTACAGGATCCACGTCAATGGATTGAAGCTGTGCCTCAGTGAGGGCGCCTGTTCGTGTTTGACACGGGTTCGGATCTCCGAATTGGTCGTACTTTGCCAACGTGACAGGAGAGGTCTGTCCTCGTACGCACGCCAGCATGGCTGCTTCCAGCGTGTCGACAATATAAGACACAAGCAGAGTGAAGCAAAAACGGAGGTTGCCCACAGGGTCTGACATCATCCTCCCAAAGCGTGCTGCGGTCTTCAGTGGTTCAAGGATAACGTCTAAACATTGATGAAATAGTCGGGCTTCCAGTACTGAACGGATTCGGGTGGTTTGATGTAGGAACCGAGGAATGGGCATTAATGCGAGAAGGAGAAAAGCGTGTGATGAGGCCTTATTTCGTATCTTCATTCTGATATTTGCGAGACTGATGAGTAATGGGTGCGCGACTCTACCTCCGCATATATCGGTGATGTTCGTTTTGTCGGAGGAAAGGATGACACCACAGAGTGTGCCACCATCTGCTATCTGGGACTAGTAGCAAGGAGCCCGGGGTATTAGCTACATGAATATACAAGAAATGATGGAGCTCGTACCTGCAGTTCCCATGCACCATCACTGCTCATCCACTCTGTGTACAGCCGCACAATTCGTTCTGCAGTGGTGAACAAACGATACGGGGAAAAATCCATCTCGCCAGTGAAGATCGGATTGTTGAATAATGACTCTACACAATCGAGGGAGTCGCGGTAGTAGAGATGCACTGGCTGCTTCGTTGGATGGGTGGTAGGAATGATTTTGAACTTCCAAGCAGGTCCGGAAGGGAGTATCTCTGCGCGGAAGCGCAGTTCCTTTGCAGACTGAAATGAAAGAGGCAATGTCTTTGTCTAGAGACAGGAAGGCAGGGTTAACAAAACGCGCAATCCAGCCAAGTGAGTTAACGTACAAGTTGGAGGGATAAGAAGTCATCGATTGCCCTCATGCTGAGTCGTGAGGTGAGGAGGAAATTGGCCATCTGCCAGTCCGCAAGGGTCGAAAACGGGTAATACAGGTTGAGCTTGCGATAAACCGAGAAACCATCCAGTGCGAAGCGGGCGAGGAATGTCTGCCCATCTCCCATGACTTGCCCAGCATCTGCATACCGGTCAACTACCCAATCAGTCGTAGAACGCAATGTCTGTATTTCGGGAGGTATTGGGTCTGCATCGGCAGGAGGAGGGTGAGGATCTTCACCTACGCTTTCCACGTCCCATTCTGGCGCAGCGAGGTCTTCGTGTGGATGCTGTTCAAGTTGAGGCTCCATGGATTGGGAATCCATCGCCGGGCCAGCGGCCGCCATATCAACGGTGTCATCCTGCTGTCGGACACGGATGATGACTCTCTCGAGTGGAGGGTTTGTGTTACAGGCGGATTTAGGCTGGGCTTGATGAAGCGCGACGCTTTTGATGCTCGCAAAATTTTTGTAACACCTGGGACAGTTAGGCATGGAACCAAGAATGCGTGTACCTGGATGAGTGATGGGACATACTTATATTGTAGAGGCAGTAAATTGACAATAACAATAAGGTAGGGTATAGATCCTTAAATAGCGGGTGGACAACCTGGTGAACGGCAATGGGTAGCGAGTGTACTACGATAATAGCGACCGTCTTGAAGACGGTGGCTCTAGGCGAATGAAATAGGCTACGATAGAGCGTCACCACACGGCAGGCGAACATCTTGCTTTTGGGATGAAGGATGGGAATCGGTTCTGCGCTGGAGAGACTAGGCGATGAGGATGCCGATCTTGGCGGTATAGTCTTCAGTCCCCATTGCGTAGGTGGCGACGCCGGGAAGGTCGAAGGCGAATAGGACAGAGAGGGGTATCGGGGCGCAGACAATAGGCTTGGGTGGGGAGCGATGCCGTTGCCCGTACGACGGCGACGGGCTTGCAGCCGAGGGTGCCGCGAACGGGTTGGTGGTAGGTGGTGGTGTTCGATTTCTTCGTCGACCGGATGTATGTGGAATAGGGACCAGGGTAGACAAAATCCTTCCGGATCATCTCCTCGAACTCCTTGGGGGTGACCGGATCGACGTTAAGCTCCCACTCCAAGTACTGTTTGAGTAGGTGTCATCGCAGATCGCTTTTGACACGAGCATGAAAGCCAATAAAAATAGTCGGTGACCCGGGGACCCCCGAGCTGTCGGGAAACGCGTATTTAGTCGCTGGAGAGGGACGAGGGCAGCAAAGGCATCCAATGCATGAAGCTTTGTCCAATGAAGGGCGTAGGCGATGAAATGGGGCAGTTTGAGGACCCGACGATGATGGGGGGTACCCTGGACAGGCGAAGAGGTGAATTACGAATTGGCGCACAACTACGAAGCGTGTTCGTGTCTGTAAAAGGGATCTTGCTTGCTACTCGTGGGCTGTGTCAGCGGAGGCTTGATCGACGGTGCCTGAGAGCGCATTAAATTGAGGTTGTTCGAACACAAGTCGTCAGGGCTGCTCACCTGAGGATACGGGACACGGGGATGGAGACATTGTGCAATGACTGGTAAGGGGAGGGGTGACTCGCTGGGATGGGACCATAGATTGCAGCCATTTGACGAGGAGAAAGGTGGTGCTAAGACAAGAGAGAGGGTTAATAGTTCGGAAGCGCTGTCGACAATGGTGTATTATCACTCACCGAGCTGAGAACGGACTTGGCTACACTGGCAGTGCGTGGTCAGGTTTACAGCAATCTACATTACACAACATGAATGCGAATGATGTCCTACGGGGCACTCGATGTGTGAGTCTGTGGGAGTAGGCAAGTAGTGGATTAACACTCACGATAAGTTGATCCATGTCGGCAGTCTTCCGTAGTCCTGTCGTGTACCGACAGTCACGGTAGTACAATGGGAGGGAAACGAGTTGCGAAGCATAGCAGGCGCGAGACTCGGCCCGATGGTGAATATTACAGAGAGCGGTCTCGGGGAGCAGACGAGCTGATCAGCGGTCAACAATACATCGGCGATTGCGGTCCTCCGAGTCGCTGCATTTCGGGTGATGTCGAGGGTGGAAGGACGACACAAGGGGTACATGAGTCAACGCGGCGTGCGGTAGAAGCGACGGCTGAAGTCGGAGATGAGCTGCCAGTGATATTACGAGATTCGTACACATAATCTGACCTTGAATCAGCCACCAAGCATGGTAGGCGGCACTTCTCATTCTGCCTCAGCTTCTGTCACACTCTTTTCGTTCAACGTTCAACAATGACTCATCC
Source organism: Tylopilus rubrobrunneus (assembly GCA_038091235.1). Taxonomy (NCBI): domain Eukaryota; kingdom Fungi; phylum Basidiomycota; class Agaricomycetes; order Boletales; family Boletaceae; genus Tylopilus; species Tylopilus rubrobrunneus. The sequence continues at coordinate 5,399 of JBBPOC010000521.1, read as the reverse complement.
ATTGTCTCATGCTAGCTCAGACTCTTTCGACGGGAATGAGGACGGTGAGGCTCCTCCGGCCGCGCCGGTCCTCCAACGGCAGCCCACTGTTCTCAGTACCCCTGGCGCGGACTCACCGAATTCGATCTTGTTGGACACAACCACACTCATTCCTCAGTCTCTCACTCATCAGAGTGGTGTTTCATCGCTCTCTAATCTGGAGAGAGGAACACCCCTAGCCACCGGAACATTCAAGGTCCCGCAGTCGACGTTGTCCCGCTTTTCTCATTTTGCAATGCCACTCCCGTCCCGCACTCAACAACCTTCGAAACTGAGTGCGTCGCTTGCCTTTTCATCGCCATTGATTTCCTCGCGACAGGTAAATTATATGAGGGTAAGTGACGATTATTCAATGTAATCTGTTTACTGAGTCTAGCGATGCCAGTCTAAAGAGAATGTCACCAGCAGCGACAGCGAAGAAGACGACTCCGAGAGAGAAGAAGCTCGTCTTCTTCTCAAAGTCGCTAGGGCTCAACGTCATGCTCGTCAGCTGGAGCAGGACACCATCCATGCCCAGCTCGCCGAGAACACTGCGATCGGTGAACTGTACAAATTTCGGGCGGAGCGGGTGCAAAAAAAATTAGACACCACTGAGTACAATCTCGGGTGCCTGCGCAATGAAATCCGCAAAAATGGGATTGCATTGGCGGACCTCCCTTCAGCTCGCAAACGACGCCGTTTTTCCAACGACAATAGCAGTAAGCAGTCATTGCACTCAATCACATGCAACGTTGCTAATGGAATTCTAGTGAGTGGGATATCTCCCGAAGCTTGATACTTCATATACTTGTACTACTTGTAATGTATATATCGTCCTTTCCATGTTGTTGTACACACCCGTAGTACGTTGTCGTGTTTTGACTACCCCAATTCCACTCTGTCACATTCCGCGTCTGATTCATCCAATCGTCTCGCCTGCCTCTGATTCGCTACACACTATGCATCGGCCTTTGACGTGCCCTGCATACCCATGTGACCACCCACCACAGTCGGAGACCATAGATCGGTTGTGGGATATGGTGTACTTGGTGAGTGTCACTCTACACGCCACGACGCTGCTGAACCTGGAGAAGAGGGGACTGACGTCTTGGCATCTTCTCAAGCGCCTGGTCCGTATTTCGTCCCTCCCGGCTTCCACACATCGATTCTCCGCTCAGTCCATGGTCCGTCCTGCCGCTCACACACTCCTCCATCGAGGCTCTCCTTCTACTTCACGCACGAGGGTTCATTGGAAACCTACAACGCGTCGCTCCAACCAATCCCCCCTCGTTCATCACCTCTTGTCACCTACTAGTATCTTGTCACATCCGCCTCACCAACAGGTGCCATCTCTCCGTCTCCCTATGCTTTCTCCGAAGCCGACTGTACGACCTTGCCCTATTCACTGGCATGACTCCGCGAGTCCGAACTCCACGACCTTCAAAAGTCGAAGCTGTCTCATCACCTCCATTTAGATGAGTTCATCGCGGACACCGGTCTTGATGGGAACGAGGACGACATGAATCGAAGAGCGGCTGTCAACGCACGTCTTGATCGCCAAGAGAGAGAGCTGAATGACCAAGACTTGGCCAAATTGCATGAACGGTACCGTCGGCGAGGCACAGGGGTGCGGTACGCGGGAGACATGAACGTCCACAGCATCCGATTATGCCCTTGGTGCATGATGCGAACTTGTGGCAGTCAAGGTAGCGTACCACACTACACAATAATCTTTACAGTTTCACTCACAACGCTGTCTCAGCCCGGACACGGGCGCGACATTGTATTCGGTCTGATGCGCGACGCGATTGATCTTGATTCTTGAGTACACAGCTCAACCGCTTTCGATACTTTCAGCTTTCGAACGGGATTCTCTACCGACGATGCACTGGACGACGACGACGACGACGAGGAAGAGGAGGAGGAGGACCATCGCGGAAAGCAACGTGCAAAAGTTCGTGTTGTTGGCAACATCGTTCTTTCGGCATATTCCTCACACCTCGGTAGCATCGTCACAGGCGGAGTGCAGTCAACCGCTTCCTCGACGTAGGGGCCGGGGTTGGCACAGAGGAGGAAGAAGAGGAAGCTGGCGGTGGTATGTCTTGATATTGGATTATTCTCGCCACAGCCGTAACCACCTCCGTCTAGATGAGTTCGTCGCGGATACCTGTCTTGAAGGGGGCGAGGACGACGTGAATCGAAGAGCAGCTGTCAACGCACGTCTTGATCGCCGAGGGAAAGAGCTGAATGACCAAGACTTGGCCAAAATTGCCCCAAACTTGCACGAACGGTACCGAAGCGCGGGGGTGCGGTACACGGGAGACATGAACGGGGTTCCACAGCGCTTGCTTATGCCCTCAGTGCATGATGCGAGCTTGTGGCAGGTTAGAGTCAAGGTAGGGTACCACTACATGACAATCTTTACAGTTTCACTCAACGCTGCCTCAGCCCGGACGCGAGCACGACATCGTATTCAGTCTGATGCGCAAGGCGATTGATCTTGAGTACACAGCTCAACCACTTTCGATACTATCAGCTTTCGAACGAGATTCTCTACCGGGGACGATATATGTGGAGGCTCGTAGCGCCCAACAAGTCAACCAAGTATGCAAAGGTCTCGTCGGTGTCTACCCTAGTCAGTCCCGGTACATGGGTTCGAATCAAGCGCGGCAAGGATGGCGAGGACGTTGACCTCAAGTTCATTCCTCGTATCGATCTCAATCCAAGGGACGATGCGAATATAGAGGGACGCAAGCGGAAGAAAGCAGCTGCCGGTATATCCACAATGCGGCCTCCGCAACGATTCTTCAATTACGAGGAAGTAATCAAAGTATACGGCCGCAAGCAGGTCTCCAAACGGAATCAGGTCTACGTCTTTCAAACACGACACGTACAAGGATGGTTTTATCGAGAAGGATTTCAAGCTTTCAGCGCTACGGCTGGATGATGTTAACCCAACTCTGGACGAGATCACCTGCTTTACCCGAGGACAAGATGGCGCAGAGAACGAGAATCCGGTTACCTCTCTATCATCGCAGAAGCATCCCGCAAGGCAGCAATATCTGTGCTTCTGCCTGGGGACCAGAGAACAGGCCGGTGTGCATGGTGTCGTCGATTCAATCAACCAGGACATCGTCACCATCACTGCAGTTGGCGTGGATATCGACGGTCAAAAGGTCGCCGTTCTGGCTCGCAGCGTCCGCAAGCGGTTCAAACCAGGTGACCACGTTAAAGTGATGACGGATCAGAACGCAGACGAAACCGGTCTTGTTGTGTCTGTTTCTCACAGTCGTCACATTCCTTTCCGATATGTCCATGCAGGAGGTAGGTGCCTTGTATGCGGTATTACTGTATGTTCTTCATCTTTTCATCCAGATTTCCGTTTTCTCGAAAGACCTTCGAGAAGCCGCCGAGGTGGGTTCCGGCACCAACATTGTGGGCAGCTACGAATTGCGCGATCTGGTTCGACTAGAGTTGGTACACACTTAGCTGACGACTTTTCAGTACTGATGGAATTCCTAGTCCACAAACTGTGGGGGTTATTTTCAAACCGAGTGGGACTCTTTCCGAGTGCCCGATCAAAATGGTCAAGTCCGGCTTGTCCAACCCTACCAGATATCCATGCACAGGGATTCCAGTCGGGCTATAGCCACCGATTCCGAAGGTCACGAGCTTTGAGTTAATGACAATATTCGAGAAGTAGATGGAGAGGTGTGTTCTCGCCAAGTGTCGTTGATCCATGCTTAATGTCCCATAGGGTAGCAAAGACCGAGTGCTTCACACTCACCGATCGTTTTTCAACTTCCTACACAACCGTAATGTCGCCGAGAACAGCGGTGTTTTCATCACTCGCGCTCGGTCGTTGGCATCATTGGCACCGAAGGGAAATCTTAGGCGGCCTCAAGCCGGGTACGGATCTCGGCAAGATGAACCCACATATGGCGGGTGGCGCGACTACGGGGGGCATGGTTGGCTCTGCATGGCACGTGGGCCACGAGACCGAGACATTGGTGTCCTCATCACTGTTGTCAAAGGACCACAGAAAGGTTACATTGGGGTCATCAAGGATACCAATGGAAACCTTACCCGTGTCGAATTGCACACCGGGAACAGGCTTATCACTATTGACAAATCCAAGCTTTATTGGAAACTGTAAGTGGCGTGCATTGGCCTTTCAACCTTAATCCTTAACTCTCCCTTAGACCCGACGGCGCACTGATACCTCTGGACCAGCCCTATAACCCGAATGCCGGGACGGATACTTTCAAGACACCAGGAGCGCCTGCGCGGACACTGAACCCTTATGCGCAATCGACCGGAGGTCGCACAACCCGGATGGGGAGGTGGTCGTACACCAAATCCATACCCGAGTGGTGGGCAGACCCCTGCTTCCCGAACGCCGAATCCCCTCGGTGGCGATGGCGGCAAGACTCCCGCCTGGAGTGCTTCTTCTCGTACGCCTAAGCCTAATCCATATTAGGATAACAACAAGACTGCTTGGAATGCCTCCTCGTGGACACCTAATCCGTACCAAGATGGAAGTAAAACCCCAGCATGGAATGCGTCATCACAGACTCGGACTCCGAACCCGTATGCGAACAGTAGCGAGTCCCCGAGCTGGAATAACGATGGAGGCAGAATGCCTAGTTCGATTTCCGGTTGGGGCGGTGGATGGGGTGGTTCATCGGAAAATAATTCGTGGGGTGGCAACACGTCACCTGCACGCCCAGCGGACAACTAGCTACTCTATGGGTAAGTACTAGATGGGGAGTCTATACCGCCCACACTGCAGCTCATTGTTTCGACTACAGTCTGCACTGACGCCTGCAGCTGCTCCCACACCTCTTGCTGCTCCGACGCCAGCTGCGCCATACCCAAACGCACCAAAGCCTCGCACTATGGGGTCGGGGGGCTTTGTCCACTTGTCCACTCGGTGCCGACGCATCAGGAAAAACCTCCCATGGATAATTCCCAGGAATACCAGGAAATACCCAGTATTTTCATGTATTATTCGCATTTTCAGATATTTTCAGAAATTCATATAATTACACCTAATTAGTTCAACATAACTAGCCCCCTTGATAATTATCAGAAATTACCACCTATTTTCAACTAATTTCTAGCAAATGTATGAGTAAAACTTCTAGTATTTATATACATTCTAGATGCTTCTAGTTCACTCCAAACCATTCTAATGCCAATAAAATCACATTATATTGCACTTATAATATACACATAGTAACTACAACTATATACTAGAGCAAACAAAATAGACTTACTACCATTCACATCTGTATAGACTCCTGTCAGTCATAACCAATACCAAACATTGAAATCAACTTACCAGCATCTCAATACCATACAAGAACAAGACCTAAAAC
>JBBPOC010000520.1:0-16246 GCA_038091235.1 Tylopilus rubrobrunneus | reverse complement strand
CCAATGCTATAGCATTCTCAGTCTTAGCCGTCTTGCCATCACTGACAACATGAAATTACGAACTTGCTGACGATAGCATCCTCGGGCATCGCTGTAAAGTGTTTTGCAGTGATGATGTCACGGTTGCCGGTAGTAGTCACAAAGATGTTGGCACGAGGAGCAGCGTCCTCCATGGTGGTGACTTCATAGCCGGCCATGGCGGCCTGCAATGCATTGATGGGGTCGATCTCCGTGATCAACACACGAGCACCGTACGAGCGGAGTGACTCGGCACACTATGACAAAAACTAGGATCAATGCCATCCAGCTCACAGTGAAAAAACCTACACCCTTGCCAACATCACCGAAGCCTGCGACGACAGCGACCTTGCCGGCAAGCATGACATCGGTGGCACGCTTGATACCATCAACCAGAGATTCGCGACAACCGTAGAGGTTGTCAAACTTTGACTTTGTGACGGAGTCATTGACATTGATGGCAGGAACCTTGAGCTTGCCCTCACGGAAAGCCTTGTAGAGATGGTGAACGCCGGTGGTAGTTTCCTCAGAAAGACCACGAATGTCTGGAGAGCTTGTCAGATTTACGGGATGCACTATATCCCAAGGAAGTATTACCCTTCAGGTACTGGGGGTACTTCTCGTGGACAACGGTGGTGAGATCACCGCCATCGTCCAAGATCATATTCAGACTCTGTCCGCCGGGGAAAGCAGCGAGGGTCTGTTCAATGCACCAGGTGTACTCCTCCTCCGTCTCACCTTTCCAGGCGAAGACGGGGACTCCGGTGGCCGCGATGCTGTGATTATCTAATTATATGCAGGACGACGGTTTAGTTTATACTCACGCAGATGCAGCATGATCTTGGGTGGAAAAAATGTTCTAAATAAAACATCAGGAGGGAACACCCGCGATTCGTCAATCAAACCCACGCAAGACGACCACGTAACCTCGGCGCCCAAAGCAGTGAGAGTCTCGATCAAGACAGCCGTTTGAATCGTCCTAAAGAGCTGGTGGTCAGAGATGAAAAGCGGTTCCGGGGGATGCAGGTCTTACATGTGAAGGCAGCCTGCGATCCGGGCACCCTTCAAAGGCTTGGAAGCGCCATACTTGGTAAGGTAATCAACACTGTTGCCTTGCCACAAAACTGTCGCGATGAGTTACCTTGGACCGCATATACATGAGTCCTGGCATTTCATGCTATAAACGCTGTGAATGGCCGTTATCGCAAGTTGTAGGTGCAAGCTACCTCGGCGATCTCGATCTCTTTGCGGCCAAAGGCAGCGAGAGAGATGTCTAAGATCGCATGTTAGATGTCAACTCAATCGCCGTAAACGGAGTCCGTTGCGTACCTGCAACTTTGAAGACCATGTTCTACGTGTTCGTTGGGGGAGATGATGAGGGAAGAGAAGTAGAGCGAGCTGAGAGGCGAATCGATTTCGACGCCACTTTTATTTCTCGCCCCACGTGCTTTCCCGTGGGAATTGTAGCCTCGTTCTTGAGAACAGTGGCGAGACTCTCGGACACAGTCCACTGCATCAAGGACCACAACGGTACTAATTATCTTTATCGAACGACGTACCATTGGCTGGCTAAAAGATATCTGTTGATTCTGGCTCATGTCTCCCAAAGCGCAAGATCGTTCCGTGGAACCCTACTCCAAGTCTAAGTGTCAGTTTCTCGAAATAGGTGCGCACCTTTCAAAGTCTCGAATTTGACAGAATGTCACACACCATCCACCCTGCGGGGACTGTCCCAGTCCAATATACATGCGAGCCTGAGAAGCTCTCCCCCAGTGGAGAAATTCGTACCCACTGTTTTCCGTTTTCTCGCATCTTCCAAATGTTGGTAAACGTTTGCCTCCCAAGTTTAAGAGCTAATGGCCAATGCCGCCAGATGTCCCAATCGACCTGCCGTAGAGATCACCAAATCCACCACAATAGACGTAAAGACAGGTGAAATCGAGATACCCTCGGGACCAAGGTTCGTCTCCCGTCTATTCCCGAAGGACAAATCGCAAGGCTACCACCCGTGGAACAGCTCCCTCCCCAAGGGAAAGCCTTGGCGAGATGTCCATTTGTATAGCAAGTCTGCGCAGTGATAACAAATGTTTAATGGAAATACGTGTCTCCTGTTCTCCGCGGTCTTGGTGCGGTGTGGACATGAAAGGACCTAGTTTTCATTGGTTACGCATGTTTCACTAAAACAAAACGTCCTCGATGCAGTCTCCAAGACTCCACCCCGGGGTTCCTGTTTCTGCTGTCTATCTATAGATTTGAGTCTTTTATGTTCTAGGTGACCATCGATTAGATCTTGCGAGGATGGTTCGTTCGGGCCCTACCGAGACTCCATATGGTAGAGGATAAACGTAAACCCAGGCCGAAACGTGGCCCCAATACGGTGGGCTCGAAGGAGCGGCATTTGCCACACTGTCCTGGCAATAATTATTATGTACGTACGTCGTTTGATTAGGCCGGATCGCGGCGCTCACCGCTTCCGCGATTCACGGGGACACGGCGTATGTAACGTTTCTGATCCCGAAACGGCCATGTGACGTGTACGATCTTATGTTGCCTCGTGTATCGGCTAATGCAGGCTGTGCGCAAGTCATCGCTGGGTTGATGGCTGCACATCAACACGGTGGGCCTATTGATGGTACCGCGTACAAATTGTCACGAAGTTACTTCCCCGACCTGAAGAATATCGCCACATGCAGTCCCCTTATGCGCTCCCAAGTGCTTATGTCTCGAGCATGAGTGCCACATCCAGTTTATCTGGTGCTGTCGGCGAGCTCGACATTCCACCCCAGCTGCGGAATCCTACACCACATCACTCCTACCATCCATATCGCGCGTCGCCAATCCATCAGCGACAGACATCGGATCTTACCTACCCGCACGCCCTCTCTCAAGGTCCTAGCCCACGACCTTACATGACCCATTCTCCTCCCCGTGGTTCTCAGGATTCCATGGAGGACGAGATCAGGATGCTTAGAAAGAAGGTGCGAGAGCTCGAGCTCGTCAACGAGCACAGTCGACTCCGCATTAAAGAATTAGAGAGCGAACTCGCTCGCGGAAGTCCTACCGAGTCGTCGATGAGCCACTCTAGACATTCCCCCCTTGCCGCCTTCTCCTCTCCAAATACGCCGGCCCCCCCGTCCATCCACGCAACATGGAAGGCGCGCACTGACGCTCGTATACGCCTCTTTTGCTCTTTGAATCGCGCGGGGAATGCTCTCTGTTCGTGGCACGACTCTCGACGTGAACGCCGAGCGTATCCCCCTCGCATGGCACCTCCCGGTTGTCTTAACTGCGGATGCACATACGAAGAAGCCCTTTTCGAGGAAAGTTTGTCCCGCCACGGCGTCGGGAGCTATCATCCGGGAGAAACAGTCCGCATGGATCCCGCTTTACGCAATCCCCTCTTACGTCTTTTGCAACAACGTTATGGCTACCGGGATGGAGACTTTGAAAGGGATCCCATTACAGGAGAGTGGGTTGAGGGAGAGGGCCACATGCCCTGGGAACAGAAATTGGCCGCCGGCGCTCTCAGTGTCCGCAAAGCCCGAAACGATGATCGCCGTTGAATGGACTTTTCTTTTCTGATTTCGCTTCGGACAACCCCTCACGCTTTGCAAGAACAATTTACGTATCTTTCATGGACCGCGATTTTTAATGATCTATCCCTTGCTTCTCTTCTCAATGTATCGCCTCTAGCATTCCTTATTCTCGCTCTTAATACAATTACTTAGGATCATACAGATGCTAGTATCTCTAGACAACAAGGGGAATATTTAATGTCACAACATTTCCTCCACGAATGACAGGTGTGCAAAATCGCCTGGTGGCGATTGATCCGGCAATGGACTCAAGAGCGACTGTCGCCGTTATGTCTGTTGGAAACCGATTTGGCGGTTGACATGCGCTCATGCGTTTCCATGTCCAAACCTGTAAACTGGAGCAGAGTTCGGCCGATCTACCAATGCCAAAGTCAATCAGTCTAAATGCTGGCGCCACGTTGACTGGGTTTAAACTCTACCGCCAGACTCCCGCAGCATGCCCTAGCCGCCCTGTTTCAAAAAATCTTAGCCGGAACAGAGTGGGCCACGCGACATCCCGTAGACAGTGGACGTTGGAAACGTGCGTTCCAAATGGAGTTGCGACAAACCGCGAAAGTTTTGCACCAGCGACAATGCGGATCGTGCTCTACATCGTCCCATGGATTGTCTGGCAGCCCTTCAGCAGGTCGCTTGGCTCCCAGTCGCGTTCGATCATCAGCTCGTTTAGAAGCCAGCGGCACGTAGAACATACTTGGTAGATCTGTGTGGTATGGTACACTGCGTGAAACATGGATTTCGACTGAACGACGGCATCGTTGGGCATTCGGGATGCTACCAGATTCTGGCATGTGACGGATCGGCGAGGGACGTCGTCCATGGTTTGGATCAGGGGTAAAACTTCTACGCAGACGTGTGTGTTCGGTCCGAAGGAGATGGGTTGTTAGTCAGTTTGAATGACGCGCCGCCGATTCTTGAACCCTCGAGGGAAGCATATGAATGATATCGCCTGTAGCCACGAAGTGCCACTGATCGGTGGTAAAAAGCGTGGAGTGGCGTAGAAGCTGGCTACGCCCATTGAATCATAAAACGTGTAACTAGCTGGATGGCTCGGTGATTCGAGAGTTTCAGTATATTGGCGGATGAGAGGTTCCGACTGATTCTGGCTGTAGTGGCCCCTGAGTGGACCTTGAGTCATCTTATCAGCAAATCTGGCCCAGGCCTCGTGTTCTCTTACACTTATCCCGGCTGGTTCGGAGGTCTTCGATCGGTCACCATATACTGGGGGTAGGACAGCCGCGATAGTGTTCCAGGCTGTAGTGCATGTGCCCTAGCGTCACGGCGAACACTTCCCGCGAGCTTCAAAAGAATTGTCAAAACAAATTCTTTGAAAACCTACCGAGTCTCATCGAGCGGGGATCTCGCATCGCTGCACCTGATTGTGGAAAATATCTTTCGCCAAGGTTGCTGAGTGTAAAACGCCAACATGTACCACCATGGCGTAGTCAGCGGAGTAGTCTAAGCCACGTGAGCCGCACAACTGGGGTCAGACGAGCAAAAGTACACGTACACATTAATCAGTCGCTGTACAATCATCGGGCCACAGTATATGATCTGAACCGCACAATTTCATGAACTGAGAGAGATGTGCAGTTTCGATAGGATGTGAGGTAAGAACGAGACTGACAAACAGCTGACGTTTTCTCTCAACACGCATTATGTTTCACAACTGTAGCCACCAGCATCCACCCTGGATGCGAAATCAACCAACACTATACTTCAAATTACTCAGAAAAGAACAATGGTTGGGCCCTAGGCTAAGAGTACATACCGAACCCAGGCCGGGCCGGTGTGCCACAGCGAGCACTGATCTCGGTTGTTCTGCAATCTGCTTATCGAGTCAGCGGCCATTTGATCTACTAGTAAATGAACTGAATCTTTGAGCTCTCGCCTCAAGCTCTTCATGTAACTGGATCGTGCCACGAATGCACAGCGTTATGGTCAATCGTGCTCTCCCACCTACTGCAAGGCTGGAGCGTGTAGCCCTCGTTCCGGCGTTGTGCGATTACGGCAGCCCGGCTGAGGAATCGGCAAGATCATCTGCACATGAAACGATCTCGCAGCAAGAAAAGTTTCTTGTCCGTTCTTCCCGTTCTGTTCCCGATATCAGAAGCTCTCCGAATCTTCTCATGAAATGAGAGTGCACGCCTTCTGTACTTACGGATATCCCACTATCAAATGCTCACCGTGACGTAACAAAGCACCCTAGCAGAGATTTGGCGTGACCAACTTGAATGATGCTCGATCGTGATATTTGATTACGCCATACCGGCAGATAATCATTCCAGTATCCTCTCAGCCTCATGAATAATGCCAGGTATTATTCTCGAGTCATCCTAGTAGGAATTGTAATTCTAAGTCGCTCTCAGGCTTGCCGTGGTTCCGAATACGGGAGTTGACAACACAGCGCCGTCACCGGTCACCCATTAGTATGCCTGAACCTGCAGCAGATAATCTGTTTCATCCACCAACCATTGTTCTTCATTGGGAAGAAAAAAAAAATTGAGACCTACCCGTGTTCAACGCAGCTCGCATCCTGGTCGGCGTTGCTACAATTGTTACCATTTAGCAACCTTGCAGCCTGCCTGACAAATTCAGTCCTGGTCACGGTGGCGACACGTTCAGTTGTCTGCTGACCTGCCATCACCGTACGCATGCTAGCCTTTTGTGTGCGACGTTCAGAACCCGGCAGACGACCACCGTGACTGCAGATGGGCCCGATCATCGCTTTCCCCTAGTGTTGACGTTCGACGGGCATCACAGATTTACTGCTAGCCTGTTCGAGCACTTACCAGAAGGCGCGCCACCGTGACAAAATTTGTGCCACACGCCTCATTGTCAACTCTTCCGCGGACGAAGACCACCACTTGCGCTCAACATTGTAACTCAGCACTGCCCATGAGCTCACCACGAACGGTCGTTAGGATTCTCCAGACAGGGATGTCGGCTCGGACCCTTTCCTTTTTTCAGATCAGGATCCGGTTATTCACCACGCGCCGCCGCGGCACCGTCCAAAGATTGACTGGCCGTGACAGTGGTGCGGTGAGGTATTTGCTGCTAACCCTGCTCGTTGCAAATCACATCAGCCGCTGTTTGGCATGGTCATGGACTGCCCATCAAACTCCGCCGGATCTCGCGAGCGCGCCGCGGGTTGCAGGGGACTCGGACGTCCTCTTGAACGGTTTTGACGGTGACAGGGATTTCATCACCGCACCATTTTTTGCTCGACTCACCACACGAAAGGCGAATTCTCACATGCAGGCATAGATGCCCACTTGTTAAACAATGGTATTTCAAAATAATACCGGACCCGGGACGGGCGTCTCACTGATCTCCCAAAGATGTTCTACAATCCTATCAACGGAAGCCGGATTGCTTCCAAGATGCCATAAATCTTCTCAAAGTGCGCTGCGAGGAATCGCGGATGGACGAACAGGAGCGCATACAAGGTGCTTTTTTCATTTCCGAGTCACCTTCATGCTGTTTGATCGCGCATACAAGCTGCTATCGGTATGACGATGTGTGAGTTGGCCACGGCAAGACACTATCTGCCACCAATGGAGTGCGCTGCATTCGTAAAGATCGGTCCGAAGTCTTCTCCCCCGACGCCCCAGGGCCAAGCCAGATGTGTCGAGTACGCAATCTCCTTGGTCGGCGGAAATATGCCCTGACATTTCAACATCAGTGCCCTGTCTCGGAGCGCTCAGTTTTGGTCCAGTTACTCTGGCTACCTTCGCGAAATCCGTACGTTGAGGGGGAAGGTTCTCGAGAATGGTTCTTCTGATGGTCGCCACCAGCCCAGCTCTGCTTTACTTTCAGGAGATGGATCGACATTGGTAATATCTTCCTCATACACTCCGTGGTCGTCGTCGCTTCATCGAAGCCAATGTACAGATACCGCGAAGGATATTTATAGAAACGTCACTGAGGAGAAGGCGGTCCTCATCCGATTCTTGATCGAGCGAGAGAAGGGTTCCAAGACGACGCAGGCGCTATGGGAAAAACAGGCCGAGGTGCGAATTTTTTCCACCTTCACAAAACGAGCTGATCGTCGTGAGCCGAGTGTATAGGATATGCACAATATGCTGGAAGCGTTGCGCTTGGCGTCCAGCGAAATGAAGGATACCTCGGACGTCCTGACTATGACCGTCCTCAACAACTCGCAATCGGTAACATCCAACTAATTATATATCCTTGCGTTGGATATTGAGTTATTCCAGGTGCTCATAGAGATAGAGAATGCAATACGCAAGATCGAGGACCGAGATCGTGTCAATCATGGCGAGATCATGACCGAAGTACCAGAGTTCTCATCTTCAGCGGTGCTCGGTACCGGGCTGACGATTCAAAGTTTTATAGCATGCTTGAAAAAGTGGAACGCGATGTGTGTCTTCGACATCTTGGCAGGCGGGAGATCACTCAGATGTTAGGACTTATTATTTTAGCACTCCGACCATCTCCTCGGGCTTCTTCCTGGGATCCAGTCGTCCGTCACATTCGAACTAAACTCGGCACTCGCCTTGATTAAAGACGAAAATCTCCGAAACAGAGATGTCGCCGTGCGTGGTTACTCGCAATGATGTCACAGTGATATGACGCAGCTTCCAGACGGAGCTTGAGCGTCGACTGGGGTTGCTAGAGAGTGGCCTTTCCGCGATGCAAAACGTCAGGATCATGTTCTTCCTAGCTTCTGTCGTGATGTGACGTATTGCTGCAGTCTTTGGAACAGCTCGTCGGGGTCGTGGATGAGTCATCAAAACTGCTCGAGGCTTCCCTTGTGCAGGCACACAGTGCCCAAGCGATTCAGGGAGACACTTTGGATTCAATGACTCACCTTGCGGAGAGCATTGTTTTACTTAGCCAGACGGCGCACGTGGAAATCAAGTCGATCAACCAGACGGCGTTTGCACTGAAGGACAGCCTCAACCGATCAGCTAGCTCCGAGTGGATAAAGGGTATCCTATTCTCGGTCGTTCACCATCTCCCAGGTTTGTGTATTTCAGTCTTGCTCTATGCTGTTGGGCTTCTCTCTTGGTATAGGAATGTCCTCGCTCGAGTTTAGCGTCGATCCCCACTTGTTACATGTCGGTTTTCGAATCTTTTACGCTCTCTGGCACGGCATGCGTTTCCTTGTGTCTCTCCTTGTGGTAACCAAACTAACGCCCTGAATTTGCATCATGATCTGATCCTTTCGTTCAGAGCGCCATCATACTCATCAATGCCAGGAGGTGGCCAGGTTGTACCCCGCGAGGACCGCCAGGCGACCGTGAGGCAGGACCACCGACATGGAATACAGCCTGTGAGACGGATATGAAGACACGCATGGATCAACCGACGAGACCCCAAGCCAGGCTGGGCCGACGATCCTTTCGCCCTCGATATTCCAGAATACCCGATCGGCTGTGTCGGCCGAACGAAGATAATGGACGGCTTTGATACTGTCCTTGTCTTCCGTGCTTGGGCCAACCCTGAACCCACAATACCCATAAACTGAATCCTTTTCTTAGCCCGTTAAAGATCGATTTGTTTGACGTTTCGGTGATAAAGATGCAGTGTTTGCTCTACGATAAGAAACTGCTCTGTCAACGTTGTACGTAGCATGTCAACGGTCCTGTCAATGACGACGGGCTGGTTCTGGAAAGAATGGAAGTCATGACTTGACGGTTGTTTACTCTGTGGCTAATTGGGGTGGAAGGGTTGCGGTCGAAGGTCCCCTCTTATAGTACACAGCGCTGTTTGACAGGAAACCGCTCTCTTTTTTCCCATAGCCGCTGGCATAACCCGTCGATGGACTGTGCACCAGCGCTCCCCCGAAACTCGTTTGGCTTGCCCGCCGCTCATCACCCACACGATTTCACCCAGCCATGCCCACAACGCAGAAGAGGACCTATCAAGTCACGGCGAAACATCGACCAGCGCTGCGAATCGCAACCGCCATTCAGCCCCGTTGCTCGCCAAAATGGCAACGATAAATCCAGGATTGCAAATGTACGCACTCGTCTTTGTCCAGCGTGGAATCGCCTCACGCATATCCAGTCCAAAAATCGGAACAATGTAGCCCGTCAAGACAAAGGGCGTAACCGTCACCCCGCCATTTCACCACCTCCGCCACAAAACAATCCCATCCAAGCACATCCGAGTCAAAGGTCATATGGTCCGACGCCCAGGTGAGTTGCTTTGTATCTGTTCCACACATTGCGTGTGCTGAGTCTCGCAAGACCACGTTCGGAGGCTATCGACTCCTGTCTCACTCCAACCACACCATGCCCCCCAAGCTCCGAGTTCCTTAACCTGCAGCTAAAGCGGGAACTATTCAAGGCGCTGCAAATGCCAGTCCCCACCGCCTGCCCACAGATACTCACATCCACGCCCCAAGTAGGTGGATCCGGTTATGGAAAGCGCCCCACTCACGTTCATTGCATCATAGAAAGTCACTACCCCGCCTGTACCTATAGCACGCCAATCTAATCCAAGTAAAATGCGACGAGATAATGTGCTCCTATCATCATGATCAACGAGATTGTGCGCTGATTTTACGTAGATTTTGTCGCCTGCTCCGACACAGCACCCCATTGGTCGACAACAGCCACTCCACGCTCCAGATGTCGTTCCTGATCCTCCGAAAAGTACAATACCCCCTAATGACCCACCTACAAAAACCAATGCAAGCTTACCCTTACCACCGCCGCCGGGCTTATCGAAACCGAATGGTCGTGGACCGAGACGCGATCCTAGTGCTGGCACTTCTACGGTCAGTCCCCGGCCTGATTCCGTCTTTCACCCGTCGTCTGACCTTGTTGTAGAACCCGGGGGCACGCCGTATCAACCAGGTAGTGGATAACGACCGCCCCAAGCAAAAAGAGAATGGTCGTGCAATTCCAAATCAAACAATTCCCTCATCTCCGCCTGGACTCACCCGACGTGTCGTCAAATCTCTCGAAAATCAGGAGACGAAACCTGTTTCCGTTCCCCGCTCCCCACCAGTTTCGACTAGTTCGCTGTCGGAAGACTTGTCAGGCAGCTCCTCCGCCATGTGGACTAGTAGTGACACGTCATTTACTGTACGTTTTTGATACCGTGATCTTCAAACGTAGCTCTGACATGCAACATCGTGACAGTCTGTCGGCTCCAATGTTTCAGAAAAGGTGTCACCGAGTCGCAGAATACCTAACGAGATCTGTCGGAATTGGTTGCGGGACCGACCTTGCTATATCGTCCCGTGTCGATTCCTGCACAAGCGACCGGACCAGGTAAGCAAGCCTCCAAAGTGGACCGAGCCTCATCTTGAACGGTTCTTACAGCTTTGCCAGCCGGCGATGCAAGCTATGAATGCTGAGCCGTCGCAAAGACCTGAACCGTTGTACGCTACGACCATCTCGGACCACATCAAAGTGCGGTTCGACCAAGGTTTCGATGTTCGGGAGGTGGTGACCGGTTTCGAGAGCCGGTGGGTGCATCTAGGGAACATCGACAGCAGAGTCACCGCTGCCGCGCTGAGCGAGTTGCTTCACCCGTATCAGGTGGACGCACTTAATCTGCCCGAGCCGTCAGCAGCAAAAAAGCCGGTGACAGTGAAGGTCCAGTTCGCCTCTTCGGCAGATGCGATCAAAGCTGTTACGGACCTCAACGGAATCGAGCTTGCCAAGAGAACGATCACTGCCAAGTTGGCGATCAACAATTCAAAGCATGGCAGTACGGTTCTGAAAGACACGGATGTCCAGCTCGTATGGGAGTGCCCGTTCCGAGTCGGCTATGCTGGCTATGACACGTTGAAGGAGGCAAAGGCAGCCCTTGACTCTTTGAACGGCTTCTCGCTGGAGTACCTTGTGGTGTCCGCGCAGCTGTACGAAGGACTACCTTGCGTCGGCGCATACAACGTCATTTTCAAACAGCTCCCCGCAAGCATGACCGAACAGCACCTACGCAAGTTCGCCAAATCCAAGGCGGTCATGTTAGGCCGTGAAAATTACAAGTCGCTGGACACAGCGGTCAAAGCCATCCGTTCCAGAGTAGAGGAATACGGGACTGTCACCGCCTTTGATGTCCTCCCACCTCCCTACAAGGACGGCATGGTCAAAGCCTGGGTTCAGTTCACATCCCCTGCCGAAGCTCGTGCTGCTCGAGGCGATCTAGATCACCGACGTCCCAAACACATAGGCCACACGACGATTACCTGCCGTCACGTCGTCAGCGTGTTACACGTGCTGAACGCGGCGAGCTACCAGAAGATGCGCGAGGACATTGGCTGGCTACGCTGGTCGTGGCAACGCAGGTACGGGCCCGGCGTCGCTATTAGAGTCAAGGAAAACCCTGAAAACGACGCCCCGGTATACATCAAGTTGGCCAGCGAACACCCGGAGCTGCTCAGCAATCTTAAATACGACTTCGAGCAATTGTTGCACGGCGAAACCATCATGTTTGACAAGAAGCCCCTCTGGGACGACTTCCTCATCGCCGAAGCTGGCCGCGCTTACATCGCTCAGATGCAATCCCAGTACCCCGGGATCCAGATACAGGTCCAAAAGAATAGAAGGGCGATCTCGTTGTGGGGCCCTATCGTGATGAGACACCGCGCTCGCCAAGACATCGTTCGCAAGATCATGGAGCTCAAGGCGCAGCAATTTTCGAAGATCCCACTATCCGGAAAGCTTTTGGGCATTTTCTGCAGCACCGAACTTTCCACGCTCCAAGAGCTTCTCGGTCCTGAAAACTGCATATTGGATTTCGGAGAGCGCACACTCCTCATTCGAGGAAACGATGCGGCGTTTCAGACAGCGTGCAAGGCGGTTCAGGACGCGCAGAACCGACAGGACGATGGGCCTAGCTCATCGGAAGCAATCTGCCCTGTCTGTTTTGGTGAAGCGATTGTGCCCGTATCCCTCGCATGCGGTCATCAATGGTGCCGTTCCTGTCTCACCAGCTACCTGACCTCGGCGGTGGATAACAAGATGTTCCCCCTGAGGTGCCTTGGAAACGACGCCGCGTGCACGGAATGCGTCCCTCTTGGCTTATCGCGGAAACTCTTGCCCGCAGCCGATTTCAACGCTGTCCTCGAGGCCGCGTTCTGGGTCTATGTCCACAGCAGACCAGACGAGTTCCACAACTGTCCCACGCCCGACTGTAATCAAGTGTATCGCTCTGCCCCGCCCAACGCTGTCTTGCAATGCCCCTCGTGTCTCGTTCGCATCTGTCCAGCGTGCCGCATCACGTACCATGACGGCATGACGTGCGAGGAGCGCGACGTCGCCGAAGATAAGCTCTTCCAGGAGTGGACGTCGAACAACGACGTCCAGAGTTGTCCAGGCTGCAAGGTACCCATAGAGCGCAGCGAGGGGTGCAACCACATGACGTGCACGCGCTGCCAGACGCACATCTGCTGGGAGTGCTTGGCGACCTTTCCAAGAGGCGAAGGCATCTACGAGCACATGCGCGAACAACACGGCGGCATCGGACTATGATTTCTTTTTTCACGCCTCAGGTCTGTATTTTTATGGGGTCATCGATTCCCTTGCATCTCTTCCTTTGCTTCATGATTCGTTCTCTCTGCGTGGCTGTTTTTGTATTGTTGTACGACTTTCGTGTGTACTCGTTACTGTACTATCTCGCGTTACTTATATTTATGGGATACTTATGCGACGGTTTCTTTTTTCCCTTTCTGCGACACACGACATTCGGCAATCCGAGTATTGCATAGATGGCATCTCGATAAATACATTCATGCATTTGGGTATGAGTGTCATGTTCAGGTTACTGGAGATACGTGTACACTACAAACTAGATGGATCACCGATCAGTATTTCTGACAGAACGAGAAGAAAAAAAAACACGCACGCTCTCATAAGGTTGTGTCGGCGGTCTTCCATGATACGGCAACGACGACGGCAACTCCGGCCGCTCCGCCCGCCACGACGCGAACGACCCAAACTGGTCCCGATACCCCTCCCGCTCGTGCGGATAGTCCCTGAGCTCCTCTGGGTACGCACGGTCTTGCGGCGCGTACACGACGTACGAGTTGGGCGTGAGGTGGTCCCCGCGTCTGTTCCAAAACCCGATGCGCACCTTGCGCGCGTAGCGCGGTGGCGACGGCTCCTGCACCGGCGGACGCGACGCGTCCGGATGCGCGCGTTCCACCGGGGGCGGTGGGAGCGGGTTGCTGCTGTTGTTCCCGGTGGTGTCACGCCGCATACCGCTACCGCTACCGCTGCCGCCGCTGCCCGTGCTCGCATACGAGTCGCGCGCGTGGGGCGACGGCGAGTGGGACGTCGATCGGGGGTGTGCGTGGCGGGCTGCGTACGGCGAAGGACGGCGATCGCGGTACAACCCGGGAGACGGCTCGGGCGAATGAGGGTCGCCCCCGTATGGCGACGCGCGTCTGTCGCGGTGGCGTGGCGAGGACTCCGCCGAGCTGGGGGCGGATGGATCGCGCAGGGGCGCGAGATAGATCTCGCCGCTCGACAGGGCGGACGAGGATTCGTGGATCGTGGTGAGATTGGCGACGACCGGTTCGGTACGGCTGCGGGAGAGTGGACCGGCGGTACCCGAGGTCCGGGTCCGAGAGGATGTGCTGGCGGTCAGAGAGTTGGACAAGTCCTCGGAGAAACTGGAGTAAACATCGCGGGTAGACGTGGAGACATTGGGTAGCGAGGACTGTCTGGTCACGGACTCAGGGACGGGTGGGCCACGTGAAGCCCTCGAAGAGTGAGGACCAGAGGATGGCGAACGAGAGTGATAAGTAGAAGGCAGTTCGTCCATGCTGCGACGGCCGTGTTGGTAATGTGTCGGCGTACGGATGATGTTCGATGAGAATGTTGGGTGGAGTTCTCCCCTGGATGTAAACGATTCGGGTTCCTGCGTGAACGTGGTTTGTTGCGCCGATGCAGAGCGGGAAAGGAGTGTCGGCGTAGGTGCTGGATAAGGTGGGACCTCATTCAGAGCTGGAGGCTGCGAGCGGGTCCGATTAGGCCAAGAATCAGCGTGGCGTTGACTCGAGGTCGATGGGCCAGCAATGGCACTTCCACTCGGAGCGGGTCTAAAATCGGAAGGATCAGAAGTGTGTCTCGCTGGAGCGGTAGGGGGAGGAGCGGAATCATCTTGGGTGCCGTAAAAGTAATGAGAGCGGAAGGAAGACCTCTCCGGGGTCTGGTTGGGAACTTGAATGCTCAAACTCTCCTGCGATGACCCTCTGCCGCCCTGCCCATACTCTCGCGGAGGTGTGGATAGAGCCTGAGCGCCGGAATCCACCGATCCGGATCTACGGGGGTTGAAATCTCTCGTGGGGGTCGCACGATCCCCAGTCTCGAGTAAACTCGGGGGATTCCATATCCAAGGCGTATGCGACCCTTCACCATTGTGCTC
Source organism: Tylopilus rubrobrunneus (assembly GCA_038091235.1). NCBI lineage: Eukaryota > Fungi > Basidiomycota > Agaricomycetes > Boletales > Boletaceae > Tylopilus > Tylopilus rubrobrunneus. The sequence goes on along the minus strand of JBBPOC010000520.1, from coordinate 1,280 downwards.
TGACGGGTCCTTCCTGAAAACAACAAAAAAGCAAAGGCGATGCGACCATCATCAGCGTGCCATCTACAATCGGTATAGGCGCTGGGTTACCAGAAATTGCGACGCACCTCTTCACCATACCCTCGAGACCTAATCCATTGTCCGACAGCTTGGTGTTCCAATAACTTGGCGAGGGCGGTTTCGGTATGCGCTTGTAGGGGTTGAAGTTGTTGGGGGGGAACCATCCCACGCCGGGTGCCCATGGTTGCTGGCCGTTCTGCGCCATTGGGTTGTATTGCCAGTATCCGGCATTCCAGCTTGGATGTGCGGCCGCCCCGCCTGGCACCGGGGGTGGACCTGGAAAGCCGGGTGGAAATGCGACGTTACCACCAGGTGGCCAGCTACCTGTCCATCCCTGGGGTGGAGGTGCTTGTTGCTGGGGCTGCATCAGCTGGGGGTTTGGGTGCCATCCTTGAATGGTCTGTGAAGTCATTGAATCGAGTTTATGGTCAGACGGGTGTTGTTGGCAACAAGGATACTAGCAGAGAGATGAAAATCGATCAGAGGCAGGTGTGCAAACAGGACTCACCCCAACGCAACCGACAGTTTATGAACGTGCCAGATGACTCCGTACGGCGTGTGGCTGGCACTGGAATATGGCTCGCGGTTGGCAGGATCCTGGAGATAAAGCAGTGCAGCGAGAAAGAGGCGCCAAGATTGTAGCACCCGTTCGAACGAACCGAAGGAATAAATACTCGCCGCTACGTTGGACAAGATACCCGTCAGGCCGGTCGGTTCAGCAGTGCGTTGGTCAGCGAGACTTGTATTTGGCACGGTCACACTGCAGTAGCAGCACAGCCGAGCAAAAATGGCTGGGCCACGGTGGACACGAGTCCCCCGCGCACCGCCCTGCCATTTCTTGACTTCCGGAGTGTTCCTTGTCGACTTTTTTTCTTTCCGAACGTAGACAGAAGAATAAGACGTGTATGGAAACATCAAAGGATCATTTGATAGTGGTTCGATTCTAGGTCCCACTCACGTTAGTTTCAGAGTCCGGGGTCCGTGCCGAGAACAAGATTTACACACAATAGACCAACAATAGATTGCGCAGTAGGAACACATGTCCATCGAGTATCAAGTATCACCGGTTGTCACAGGAATAAAAACATCGTCCATCGGTTCAGTAAGAGTTCATCAAAGGTAAACAGCGTATACAAGAGTCCACTCTTGAACGGCGAGACAAGAGCTATCTACAGAACGTGGGCATCGTTCAGGCACAAACTCCTAGATCCTTCCACGTG
>JBBPOC010000519.1:0-16256 GCA_038091235.1 Tylopilus rubrobrunneus | reverse complement strand
AGGAGAACACGTTCAAAGAGGGACCCTAGATGCGGACGGAGTCGTAGAGATTTCTAAAAGTTAATCTTGGTGAGTCGATCTGGTACCGCGGAATGAACAGCTATCGACCTTGGTTCTTAGTACTCTACTAATACCTATCCGCTGCTTGCACACGTCATGGAATCATGTATGACACTGCTGCTAATTTATCACGTTCCCCCAATTGAATGGCGGTGGCCACTAATACCCCATGACATGGTATGCGTTACGCTCCGCTCTGGGGGAACATCCTCAGGCCTTCAAATCGCCCAGTGGAACATCCTGAATGCTTGGCGCCACAACATCGATGCCAAGTGCGCGCCAAGTTCTCCTGGACAATGGTGTCAGCAGCATGGAAAAACCCTTTTCTCAGCTTGAACGGCGAATGGCAACGCATTGTAATCAAGACAGTATAAACTGAACCACTTATGCCTCGCCGCGACTGCCAATTCATTCCTTTCGAGTTGCAAAATGTCTACTTTAACCACCCCCGACGGGCCCCACGCTAACCCTGCAAGCTCTCCAGAGCCTTGTTAACAGCCACACATGTCAACCAAGAGCCAGGCAGCCGAGCGAACCCGTGCAGGAGCCACTCCGACGTCGAGAATCATGTGCTTAAGTGCATCTTTGTCTTCACTCGACACCGATTCAATCTATGTAGGTCGTCTTGTCCTCGTCGTCAAGACTTGCGCGCTTACCTATTTATTTAGGTCGAATTCGAGGACAACGACCCGCGGAATCCGGTGACCTACTCTCGATTTAAGAAGTGGTGCATTACACTCGTCGTTTGTGGATTTACCGGCGTTACAGGTTCCTTCTCATCAACCTCATTTTGCGAGCACTGTTCACGTATTTTCTAGCCATCGCTGCGTCGTTCGCGATGGGTACTGAATCCACGGTTCGTGATTGCACTGTACGCAGTTCCGAGTCACGATCGCTTTGCGTATATCCACTGGGTTTTGCACTTGTCCCGCTGCCCTCCACAACACTGAGCAGGAAGTTGGGGGACGGCCAATTTACCTCATTACCGCCTTTGCTACAGTGCTGTACTATGCGCTCGCCGCAGTGTTCGTTCTGGTATCTCTGTATCTATCACATTAACTCAATGCACTCTAGGTCCAGTAAGCACCATTGAGTTAGTTATCGTCGCGCACGCACCCGGTGGTGCCTTTGCCTCGACTGGAGCCACCTTAGTGGGTGGTACGATCGCAGATATTTGGAAGCCAGCTGAGTGAGCATTTTCTGGTAAAATGACACCTGCCAGTTGACGATCCTGTCAGGCGCGGCGTCCCGGATCTCCCTCGACGCCCTTGCGAACATGAACATAACTGGTACAAGGTTTGGACCGATGGTCGCCCCTTCAATGGACATGAATCCAGTGGCTCCATACAATGTTTGTCGCTTCCTATATTTGTTCCTCTAACCTAGAGTCAGTCCCGTGTACTTTGTTACTGCTATGTTCACTATGAAGGTGACCCGTCAAAGTATTATTTTGCGGCGTCTGGCACAGAAAGTGAGGGAGGAGAGCGGCGACGCGAAGTATCGTGCCCGGGTAGAGGAAACACAGCTAGCGTTGCTTGAACTCATTCAGATATCCTGCACTCGGCCAATCCGTACGTGTTCCGCTCTCGGTGTCAATTTTAAGTCCTCAAATGCACCTGTAGTGGTTCTACTCACCGAGCCCATAGCCACGACCATAGGCGTAAGTGATGGGTCGAGGAAGGTTTCACATTCTGATCCCACAATCTTTATAACTCTGAGTGTCTTTCAAGTTTGTGTGACAATAGATCAAAAGGTTCAAGTCTGATCGTGTTTCGCCAGGGGCAAGCTGAAGCGCTCGATCTCTTTTTCTGTGTCGCTCTGTGCGCTCGGGTTTTTTTTATAGCTATGTCCGACAAAATGGACGTTGAAAGGGAGATCCTGAGTGTGGTAATCCGAGTCGGAATCATGGTGATCGGCGATTTAGTATGTTTTCAAAAGTTCGATTTGGCTATGCCTGTATTTGGTCCAGTTTGTTTGTGGGTGGATGCTTCTCCAGGCACCAAGGAGTCGGTGATTGCGCCTGGCATCACACCATGTCTACCGTGGAGTCCACCATCGCTAACAATCCCAGCCCTCAAACGACCAGTTCGTCAACGTTTGTCCATACTGATGGATCGTGGTCCTATGTTATACGCCATGTTTTTCCTCCTGCCGCTCCCCCATTTCACAGTGACTATACACCAGAGAACAATCATGCACTTGCTCGAGCTGTCTATGCTGCTGCCCATGCCTATGCCACCATTGTCTCCGGAAGCTCCGAGCAGGAATGGCCTCACATCACAAAGATGCTAGACAAGTTACAAGGCACCGTGGAGTTGGAGCATTTAGACGCTGACTACGTCAACTCCCAGCTACAGGAAATGCAAACAGGAGGTATGTTTGCAGATTCTATGTAAATCCATACTGAAAATCTCTAGACATCCTCGCTTTTTTTATCCGACCTCAAAATGCTGCCATTGTCCTCACAAAGCACGAGCACCACATGCTGTGTGAGGCATTTGAGGTGTCCCCAAGTGAAGATGAAATAAAGCAAGCATCAGAGCCCTTGACGCGCTCGTATCCCGAGTCAGCCGTTGAGATGCCGGACGAGGTGTTTCAGGATGTGGGCTTTCAATTCAGGCTCGCCAAATTTCTTTCTGGCGCTCACACTTTCGACTCGCATGTCTCCCTCCCTCCCCCCAACGATCCACAATACATGAATGCACTGCTCGATCACACGCAAAATGCTGGTCAAGCCGCCAACACTCCTCGCCCAAGCAAAACTACGTTACTGCATTCTGGCGTCTTGCATGGTGCTGGTCATACTGCGAACATTTCTCGCATCATCAAACGTATCCGTGACTTCACCAGATCTAAATTCAGACCTTGGCGTCGTTCACCCCTTTGGCTTGTCATGAGGGTGGCAATCCAGATGTCAGTTAATCGATCATCTGGGCGTTCTTCCTACAAACGATTCATGTTGTTCTTCATATGTACCCTCGCGAGGGATGAGCACAACACGAATCTCTCCCGAGATACTCTCAATTCGATGTCAGTCACTATTTTCAGTCGCTTAAGCAAGCTTGGTTCCTCCATTCCCAATTGGCTGTCCGAGATGGCGTGGAAGTCATGGACGGGTCTGCAAGAGATCCTTGACGCAAAGTGGCGGCCACTCAATGCTCATCGATCTCCATTTCGGAATCCTTCCCAAGACGAACTTGACAGGGACACACAAATTTCGCTCCTGGACAGCCGTGAATACATTCAGAACGTCCTGGAAAGCCACGACCATGAATCTGCTCCACCCACTACCTTGTCTCCAAACCATCGTCACCGGGGAACCATCGAGGATTTTTTGTCCCCGGGTGTTTTAGACCCGGGGTTTGCATGCGACCATGACATTATTCTTTATGACGTCGAGCGGTGGGTTGAGGAGGAGCTAGACGAATGGCTTGCCTGCATCGAGCATGCCGATGAAGCATGTGCCCAGCTCGCGATCTTAATGGACAAGTATGCGACCAGGGCTCACCGATCGTTCGCGTACAGCGCTAGTGCACCAGAACTTCAATCAAACGCATTGTTAGTGGCAATTGAGCTCTATATAGCACTCGACAAGCTGGCAGTGAAGGAGATTCCCATGCTCGCTGACTATCCCCCTCCAATTCCGACGACCTCCCTGGAATACATGCATTTACGCAAGACAACGAGTCTCCATCGACTTTCCTGCGCATACCAGTATCTCTCTATGCGCCATTCTCAATCACATTCGAGCTGGTCGGCGTTCTCGAACGAATTCGCTGAAAACAGTTTCCCAGTCCGCTATTATGACCAATCTCCGGATCTACAGCAGTTGAAAGCTCGCATTGACGAGGATGTGATGAAAAACGTAAGTGCTTGAGGCTACCGCTCTCACATGTACTCATGGCGCGTACCAACAGCATCAAAGACTACCTAGTCAACGAGTCGTTGAGAGTACAGCAGCGTTTCTATCACCACTGCCCGCCTCAACATTACACGCCAAAGTCGTTGTATTCGAACTGCGATGCCCCACGTGCGTTCGTATCTGGCGTTCTGCCGTGACCCGCGTGTTCCGCTTTTTCAACCCTTCCATATCTTACGACGAAATCGAAGAAGAATATCATCCACTTTCGCGTGTTCCCGCGCTGTGCTCTTACTATGAGGAGTGCAAAGGACTTGCAGGCATCCCCGTCCAGATCCACTTGGCCTATCTCTATCCTGAGCCATCCGTATTGCAGAACAGCCTATCAATACGCTACATTGTCCAACATCTGCCGGTGGGGTTTACTAGCGCCAGTCCATCGCTATGGCAACCCGAGAAGCACACCGCTATGTCCAATGGTTTTATGCCCCACGCAGATGAGCATTTCGTGGATGACACCATCCATACACCCAACGACGTTCTATCTGCCCAAGCGGACTGTCCTGCCGATTTCTCCCTCGATGAATTTATTTCATTTGCACACTTACGGAGCAGTGATTCAGTCCAATGGTTCAACGTCCTGCACGGGCTGCGCAGCAGAACTCTCAACCTCCGTCGTCCACAGGTTCACTTCCTTCTGTCCCGTACAGCCTTTCAAGTAGGACCGCTTGACGTGAATACAGGGATGTGGATCTGGCATCAAGAACTTCAAGACGCGTCCTTTGCCAATGCTCTCCTAGACGAGTTAGAGGATCTGTTCCTAGACGCTGGAGAGGCTACGGTAGATGGTGTGTTGATGAACAACATTTCCTTGTTGGTCGGTCGGGTGCTTGCACCACAGCCCGGCAAAGATGTGTCGGAGCGAGCCATCGCGCTTCTTCGGAGAATCCGCAAGAAGACGTTCCGCTGGGTACAGGAACTATCATATGACCTGGATATGTCACCTATGAACGAAGAACGCAGCGATTTATTGCGGGACATGGCTGCCACTTGTCGAAGCACGTTTAATCTCGACCCCGCTATTCACTGGCAGAGGCACCTCCATTCCGCGGAAGATGTCGACGCTTTTCTTGCTTGTGCTTTTTTTGTCCGCGCACTGCGAGACCGTATGTCCAAAAATCTTAATTCTCATGTTTCGACGCTGATACCGGAACTCTTAGCCTCGGGTGAAAAATACTCGAGCCTACTCCTTGGGCGAGACCGTTATCTTCGTCTCACTTTTCGGGGTGTTTTACTGGATGCCATCCTTGCGGATCCGTCAGACTATGGAGTTGATCTCGCGGTTCGCAAGATTTTTACTAGCTATCAGCCGAGTGCGCACAGATGGAAAACCCACTCGCAGCTCGAAGATGCGATTACATGCGATAGTACTACTAACGCATCCAGGGATCGACCCTCCCAGACCGTGTACATTGACTTGCTCGATGAAGCCCCTCAAATAGATGGTCGACGAATAATGGGATTCACGGATGAGATGATAGGCTTTTTAGGATGTAGCGAAATTTTTCGTAACGTTCGTACCGTTTTTTTATCAACAAACATTCGTATAACCACCAAAGCAGCAAGGTTTTTTTTTGATACCATCTAATATTCCTGGAATGGACTTCATGACTCTCGCGAATACATCCGAATACAAGGTAAGTGTCCCAACATAACGTGACGTGATTATCACGGTTTAAACATGAGCAGGTGCACTTCTCGCGGCGAGAGGGCCGTTTGAGGCTCCGAACACAATCCAATCAAACAAATGTTATACTCGCCTTGATTCCGCGGGAAAGTCTCCGGGGAGACCTTCCGCGCGCCCTCATTGATAACCAGCTACACTGGCTTAATTTGTCTACCAAGGTCATCGAGATACGCCCCATCGAACAACCCTGGAAAGAATCACCAGATCACTGGAGGATCGATTGCAAATCTTGGCCGTGTCGTGTGCACCAAGGACGTGAGACACTCGTTGACATCCGCAGCCCCACCTGGAAGATGATCTCCAAATGCTTCGAATGTCTTAACAAGGGCCACGAAAGGCGGATGTTCCAAAAGATGCTGAATATAAAGCGCAAAGAGCTACAACGCCGGTCTGAGAATCTCCTGGTCACCACGCTCCCTGTTGAATCCGACCAACCTGCCAGTGCGCTGATGGCATCCTTGTCTATCACTTTACCACGCTACAGTCTATCATTTTTCGTCAATGAAAGTGAAGAACTGGAGTCGCGCGACTTCAAGAACATGGTTTACGACGAGAACCAGAGTATTGGAACGTTGTTTGGTCTCATGGATCTCCTCGTTCTTCGACCGAAGACCCACATTGCGGGGAGCCTTCTTCCAGAGGAACTCCTCCCCAGACAGGTCCTCATACCAAATGGCAATCCCATGGCGCATGGCGATTACAAGGTTCGGATTAAAATCAACAAACTCGATCGCCTCCGAGTCGGGAGGGAACCACTATACCATATCTATGATGTGGACACTGAGCTCGGTTGCCTAATGGAACGTAGTACCTCGGCAAGCACAAAATTTCTTGCTGATCTGCACGCCATGACAAGCTACCATCGACCTGATCCACTCACAGGAAAAACAGGCATTCAAGCAGCGCTTTCTCTCTTACAGTCGGCTGGTTGTCGATCGATCATGAAACTGAAAGCTTTTCAGCACCACACCAGTTCAACTTCGACTCCGTATCCCCAGCTTAACTCTGCGTACCGGGATATCCAAAGCAGATATTATTGGAATCGTGATCTGTATTACCACGAAAATGTCACAGCAACAATGAAGCCTGCCGTACAGTCGTCTTCTCAATCTATTCCCAAAGGCGGTTCCCCCGGGCACTGGATTTCACTCGACCACCTAATTTGCAACCGACCGGCACCGCAACTGTCAGCGCGCCTCGTTTTACTTCGTGACAATCACGCGACATCGCCAAAAGTGATCTTTGATTCCACGCTGTATCCACTATTTTCCCGCCTTCAGGCAGATCCCTGGTTTCAACGCAAGTACCTCACCCACCTCAATTCCAGTGCACAATACCTTCGTGGCGAATCTTGCCAGGCTTACACCGTGGCAGGGAAGGATCCTCTTGAAATGCTCATGAAGCACTACGTACAGTGCAGGGAAGTCTACTTGGACTCGCTGGACGCTCTCAGGAAGAGCTTGGGCCCGACAACTGACCCAAATGAACAAGCATTCAACCGGTTTGGTCGATGGCCATCGATCACTGCTGATGTTCTCCTGCGGTATCTCGCATCCACCTCGCCGATCAACATTCCCCCGCGTTGGACGAAGTGCTTGACATCATTGGCTTTACTCCTTTTAGACCTTCAGCGTTCTCGCCGATTACTTCGGTTCGCATTGGAAGGTATGGAAGAAGAGTTCTCGAAGGAATTGGAGAATGAAGGTTGCGAAGGGTGGAATCCTGAAGAGTTTCCAGATTGGCTCTTGATTCAGGTGAGTTTTCATTGTCTGAAGGATTATCTCTGTTAATATCTCCTTTGTCTTCGCCAGATCCAAGGGAATTTTCTCATTCGTCGTTCTCAGGCAGAGACCGCAATGGAAATTATTTCCCCGCGATTCGGTGGAAACACTGTTATGCAAGTCAACATGGGCGAAGGAAAATCATCCGTGATCATTCCTATCGCTGCCGCTGCTCTCGCTGATGGGAAACAGCTCGTCCGTGTCGTTGTCCCGAAAGCACTAACAGTTCAGATGTTCGACATATTGGCTGCACGTCTCGGCGGCCTCGCTAACCGGCCAATCTACCACTTACCTTTCGCTCGGGTTCCCGAATACGACCAAAACGGCAGGATAATCAGCCTTCGATTCGATGATCTACACCAGCTCATGCAACAGTGCATGGCAGAGCGTGGAATCCTGCTCGTCCAGCCCGAGCACGTTGTGTCGCTCAAGTTGATGAGCGTAGAGCAGCAGCTAAGCCAAGGAAATCTAGTAGTTCACCCTCCTCAGAGGCTCCAGAAGATTCGCGAGCTTATCACAGCTTCCATGTCACTGACGTCCGATTCGGTAAGTGCAGATAATCTTGTCAATAATTACCAATCTAACTCATTTCTCGTTCTAGCCTTCGAAAGATAGCATCGTGGGCAGCATATTTCGATGGTTAAACCAGTCGGCGAATCGCACTGGAAACCTGGTTGCCACCGTTCCTACAGATCATCCTGACGAGCACGCCGACATGTCACGAGACAGTGCATCCAAGTGGCTTGTCCTTCAGGAATGGATAGACTCGCATGTTCGAGACATTCTGGACGAGAGCGACGAGGTCCTTCACTTCAGGTTCCAATCGATTTATACGCTCGGCTTCCAACAACGTATGGACGGGTATCCAGACCGATGGATGATCACTCAACAAGTTCTTCGACTTGTGAAGAAGCATTTATACTCCTTGTCGAGATATGCCCCCGAATCCATACAATGCGAATTCGGCTCACCCGGATCATTTCCACACGTTCGTATCATTCGAACATCCGACGTCGGAAAACGCCTAGCATGGATGATTACCGAAGACGTAATGGCTGGACTGCTTCCCAATCTCAACCTCCAACATGTATCCCCGGAATTGCACGATGCAGTTCGCAGCTTCATATCTGATAAAGACGTGCTGCAAATCCCGGATACAGCGAAGAAGGTGGAAGAGTACGCTAATGGTTCTGACCAAAGTCATCTTTGGAATGGGCTACTCGTCCTCCGTGGATTGTTGACCTCCAACATCCTTATGTTCGCACTCGCCGAACGGAGATGGCGTGTCGACTATGGCCTCACCTCCGAGTCGTCCTCGTTATACTCCTCGAACTCCGAGTCTACGATGCTTGCAGTTCCATATCGAGCCAAGGACGTACCGGCACCCAACACCCAGTTTGGCCATCCTGATCTTACCATCATTCTCACATGCTTATCGTATTACTACACCGGCCTCAGTGAGAAGGAACTGAGAGCTTCCTTCGAAATTATGCTAGATGAAGACGACCCTTCTGCAGAATACGCCGACTGGATCAAAGAATGGGACCATGAATCATCGCCAAAGTCACTTCTGGAACCTGTTAACCTGAATCTCAACTCCTCCGAGCAGTGGGACAGGCTCATAGTCCCACTCTTTACCCAGAATCAAGCCACCATCAACTTCTACCTTTCTAGGGTGGTGTTTCCGAAGGAAGCAAAAGAACTTCCTTGGAAACTCTCTGCGTCCAGCTGGGATTTAGTTGAGAAGCGAGACAAGGTTGTGACTGGTGAGTTTGCCAGAAACGATTCATCTCACCTAGTTCACCGCAGTTTCGTTGCTAAATCACGAACCAGGTTTTTCTGGCACGAGCGACGGCCGGTGGCTGTTACCGATGTCTGTGGCTCAGCGAGACCTCGATCATGAGAAGGGATGCAACGCGAGGGTTCTCGCGTACCTTCTTCAGCCCGAAAATGGCTCGTATATGGTAGCCCACGATAGCGATAAACCATGGACTACGCCTACATTCCTCCAATTGGTAGCCACCCAGCAGCCGGGTATTCGCGTTTTGCTAGACGTTGGCTCACAGATACTCGATCTTTCCAACTTCGAAGTAGCCACGGCGTGGCTCGACATCGACCGCGATGCTGCTGGTGCTATCTATTTCAGCGACACTCATGAGTTAATGGTACTCACCCGAGATGGCAATGTCTCGCCCATGTCATCATCGTCACTTTCTCAGCAACTAGACCGTTGTGTTGTCTATCTCGATCATGCACATACCAGGGGCACCGATCTCAAATTCCCTATTGGCTCTCGAGCAGCTGTCACTCTCGGTTCCAAACTGACAAAAGACACTCTGGTACAAGGTTCGTTATGAGCGCCATGATATACTCACTATGCTTCATAATTCGTGGATTCTAGGTTGCATGCGGATGCGCAAACTGGGTCGCGGCCACTCTGTCATGTTCTTCGCGCCGCCAAAAGTTGACTGGAATATCCGCGTGGCAGCTTCCAAGACAGATTCTAACATTCCCGTTGCCGCTGTCGACATCCTGTGTTGGGCAATACACGAGACTTGGGCCGATATTCAGCATCGGGCTCCTTACTGGGCTCAACAAGGAATGAATCACAGATTAAGACATGGTGCTTGGACCCGGTTCTGCAAAAATGAGCTCACGCTAGAACAGCTCTCACGTGCATGGCTCCAACCAGACGCAAAATCTCTGGAGGATCTCTATGCTCCACGGGGACCTCAAAATGACCAGAGGACTCTGTCAGCGCTGGATCCAGATATACGACAACGATGCAAAGACCTCGGTGTTCTATCACTTCCCAGTGCTCAGTTGGATGAAGAGCAGGAACGGGAGGTCTGCCGTGAGCGGGAACGTCAACGAGAAGTGGAGCTACCACCAAAGGCAGAACCAGCAGAACACGTCCTTCATCAAGACGTTGTGTCCTTTGTCAACACGGGTGTCATACCTTCCTTGCACTCTGGGAACGTCTTCCTCCCTATATACACAACACTTCGAGACAGTTCTGCAGCTACCCATGAGGCAGATGTCTGGAGTCCATTTATCCTGGCCACGCTAGATTTCTGCAAGACGATCAAGCCCGAGTCCACTCGAGGGACAGTGGATCGGTACCTCCGACCCGTTCAGTGGATTCTCTCGAGTAAAAATGACCAAGGCCAAGTGCTCGTTCTCCTGAGCCCATTTGAAGCTGCTCAGTTGTTGCCCGACATCAGAGTCAGCAAACATGTCCACCTTCACTTGTTTGCACCTCGGACCTCCCAACGCATGAAGCCATCCGACGATCTGAAACTCTATGCCATTCCGCCGCTCCCTTCCGACTGGACGCCACCCTGGGATCTCATCGACCAGCTAAACATATTTGCCGGACAACTCTATCTCAGAGACTATACGTCATACCTCAGACTGTGTCGTTTCCTCGACGTACCCACGAAAGAGTCGCAGAGCGCGCCGTTGGTCAGACGGAATTTGTTCAACATCCCAGGCAGTCTCGAAGAGATGGAAATCACGTTTTCTGGGTCACCGCTGCCTTCGGTGATGGCGCTACTTGCTATTCGGACTAGAGGGAGACCGTTTGCACATACGCACATGGGTAAAATCCTCCAAGGGCAAGTTTTGACAGAGAAAGACTTTGAAAGGCCAAGATCTTCACAGCACCCACTGACACCACCACCTTTGGACATGGAATGTGACCCAGGCGATCCGACTGACTCTGGCCCATCAGAGTCGTCCCAATCGTGCAAACGAGGATTGGAGGCGCCTGCAGCAGATGTAGAACCGCCGCAGAAGCGCCCACGCAAGGACACGCCGGCAGCTTGAAGCGGCTAGTGGTACATAAGCGGAGTACCCAGATCTACTCAAAATTTGTAACCTTTCTGACTCTTGGTTTCCTGGTACCGAATAGTTGTAAGATGTCTTTGTTGTAATACTTATGGCTTTTTCCTTCGTGAACATAGTTTTGCTTGGCCTGTCCTCTTTTTCGGGGCTCTTGTATGGCGCCTTGCCACTTAGCGCTTGATGATTCGCTGTACTCACAGCGGTTAGTAGCGCTCTGTCGTACCTGTGTCCCGGAATGACTTGGATGAGCCCGTGTCCTCAGGATCGAGGTGAGCGTTCAAGTACTATTGCCATCAGCCTCGCACGATTGAAGACGTCAGGACTCAGAATGAGTATTAATACGTATTGGACCCGAGGGTGGATGTTGTTTTCTCAATCGACTGATTTCAAGTTGTGTATCTTGCAAACGAGTTATAAGTAAAAGACTTGATAGTTGTTCGAAAAGCCTGTGCAGCGGAACCATGACTTTACCACTGACATTGCTGGTTAGGTATCGCTGGCGGATGCAAAGCCATCGGAAGGGAAGCGTGGATAACTCCGAGTCATTCAACTTCATCTGGATTCATGACCATGATGTATGCCAGTGTTACTGTCTCGTCATCGGATACCCATATGCACGTTGTGACTGAGAAACAAATGAAAGACCATACTAACCGACTCGGAGATGAAATCTACATCTACTGCACGTCTACCGTACGAATGCTGTCCATCAACTCCTCCAACGACCTCTCCTCCCGAACCTGGGCCATGATCAAGCTATCCGTTGCCACACGTTTATATTGCGTACGCGTCACCGGAGCGAGCAGCAGCGCTCCAAACGGCTGCTCCAATCGAACAACGAGCCGCAGCCCACGCGTCGCCTCGTCAAACAAGGGTTCACCGTGCACAAAATCCTCGTCAATGAGCGGGCCGATCCAGGGATGAACGAGCAGTGCACCTCTCATCCCGGAAATGTCGTCCTCAGTCATAATCTCTACATCGCCTAGCATTGGTGACGTCCCACGATAGACAGGGAGACCCGATTCGGGGAGAGGGACAAGGTTCGCCAGAGGGAAGATGATGCCAGGCAGTCGCAATCGGCCGGAAACAAGGGTCAGGGTAGGGAGATCGTAGAGCTGCTTGTATAGCGCTGTAATGAAGGAGAGGTCGGATAGTGATGAACGCAGTGTTGTGACCAGCCCATCCATCTTAGCGGTCTCCAACGATGCAGGAATATGCGGTGACATGATTTGGTCGTAGACGGTGAGCTCGGCAGGAAGGTAGCTATGGTGACTTCCAGAACTGCCAGTCCATGCGAGGAGTGTGACGTTGTCCGAACGTGTCAGGATATGCTCCAGGAGGCGACCGACTGCCTGATTTCCCTCGCCATACATGATCGGCAGCGCAACGTTGAAGATACCGAATAGTGAGTAGGCCGCATCTTCCTCACGAGTCGTTTGGCGCCTTGATGCGAGATAAAGCTTCACCCGTGCCATGTCCAGCCCTGGTCTGAGTGTTTTCAACTCCTCCTTCGCAAAGTTCATTGCCTGCTCCATTTCCGAGAGAATGATGGGCGACTCTTTGTGATTGAACATTTCCAACCCAAGGTAAGGCTTCCAGTCCTCGGTGTAGAACTGGACGACCTCCGAGGCCAGATATTCTTGATAGGTCCATCCCCGCGTATTCCAGATGCTCCTCCAGAGACACCCTGTCTTCTGCGACTCCGCGAAGACGCCAAGAAGGTGGACGATGGTGAGGGATGAGCCGCGATACCATTTGAACATGGCAACGAGAGACTCTTGCAGGACGCTCTTGTCGAGCTGATTAACGCAGCATGTGTCGCTCCATGCCCACTTGAAGCGAAGAGCTTGCACCATCTTGCAGAAATATTTAAGCTTGCTGAAGGCGGGAGAAGACGGGAGGTCGTAAATCGAGTTGTTTTCGACCACCTGGAATGTTGGCTCATTGGCCTGCCACTTGTGCGAGAACATGACATAGTTGTAGAATTGCTTCACTTCTTTGCGGATTCGTACACGGTCGACTCGCAGCTGAGTAGTCATCGAGGACCGCAGTTCGTCGTAGATCTGGAGTTCCTCGAATGCCGCTGCTTGCTGTGCTTTCTCACGGAGACGACCGGTATCAGTGTCAATAAGTACACGTGGCAAATGTCGGATAGTCTGCTGCACCACATATTGTATTTCCGATGTTGCATCGATATATTTATGACGAAGTTCTGTTCCAAGCCAATTCATACTATATAACAACCAGTGCGATGTCCAGAAAGACTTACCGCGGAGCTGCAAATCAGGTGATTGTTCGAGCTTTGATAACATCGTCCTGAATGCCTCGAATGCTTCGTTGTATAGCTTCATGCTGTGTAATGCAGCATGCTTCCCTTCATACCCTATATGAGACGAGGGGTCAAGCTCAATGACCTGATACTATGGATCAGCGAGAGATGCGTGACGTGAACATAATCCATGCCTCATTGCTTAAACTCAAAAGAGTTTGATGCTGGCTCATTGAGTGGACTATTATTGCATCAGAGTTGCGTGCGATGGGCTCATTAATGTACCTCTCAGCACCTGTTTCATTCTCCTGGAGACTCAACAGCTTCCTGATGCAACGCGCACGAAAGTCTAATAGATATATTAGCATTACATAACAATGTCGTCGACGGGACCACTTGCCAAGTCCCCATGGCGCTCGCTCACTAATGCCTTCAATTAGCTCATTTTGAATTCGTTGGAAGCAATCGACTGCCTCCGTTAGGCGATCGTGATTTTCGAGAACGTCGCAGACGACGCGGTATACGTCAAACGTTGACACTTTGAACTAATTGGAAACGTGCGTCACAGTTCGAGCGTTCATACCCAAACTAACCATACCTTTCGTGCGGCACTCAACGCTTCCATTGCCGCGCCACGATTTAGTATCAGCATCGCCCACTTCGTCAGAACACTGATCAACGTCGAAGGTTCGGGTCTGAGAGTTAACACAGCAGCGTAAGAGGCAATCGCATCGTCCCGCTTATTCGTATGTGATGCCTCGTCTCCGACCTCTTCCAAAACCGCGATGCAGCGGGAGCCGAACTCTAAGGGCAGGAAATGATGCGTTGTTGTAATTCACATGGTCGAAACTCACCATCCAACCAGTCGGCAATCGATTGGTTGGCTCTGACATCGTTGATTACAGTATCCTCCATCTCGGCAAGAGATTGCGCGGCTTCGTATATGCGGCCTTGGGAGTATAGTAACTCACACTCATGCCGCTGCTCATGGGCCCGGTTGATGCGGACGAATAAGTCCTGAGACTGAGCTAGTTGGTCGCATAGTTTTTCGTTTGTTTGTTTGAGGGATGCTATTTTTGCGTTAGAGATGTATCTGTCAGCGAAGCAACAGGAAGAGAGGAATCTGGACCCACCAGCGTTCTCTTGGGACTGGGAAAGTTGGGCTCGTAGTTCTTGGATGGTTTGTTCAAGAGAATCGATTTTGCTGTCTAATAGGCGTGTTATTGTCAATCAAGCACGAGTCAATGGCTTTGGACACACTCGAGGACTCGTTCCGTGCGCGAAGAATTGTATGAAGCGAGTTGATACATTCATCAAGGGTTGTTTCCTGTGCATCTGGCCGACAAAAGTGTTGTGAGGGAGACGTGCGCCAGATTAGGAATGAACATACTTGGACTGAATTCCTGGGCACGAGGGTCCGCTCGCAGTGACCTGAGGATCTCACGGAGGCTTTCCAGATTTTGATTGGCTCGGCATTGAAAGTCGGCTACCTCGTTATGCTCTGGGAGCCCGTTGGGGTTAGCTTGTCGAAGGATTTTGCAGGGTGCCGTGAGGGTGATCGACTTGTCTCCGCAGACCACGAGGTCGTTCGTTTCTGAGATAGCCATAGACCTGATATCATGATTATACTCGATGACGGACCCGACTGTCTCGCGCGTCCTAGTGTTCCAAAACGAGACTGACGAACCAGAAGAAGCTGCAATCAGCGTGCCGGTGTTGTCCAAGGCGATACACTTGACACCGTTACCGCTGTGAATGGGCAGTTTTGAGAGAGTCGCCCCTTGAGATGGGTCATTGACGAGACAGTGGATGTTGCCGTCGCGGGATAACACGAAGAGTCGACTACCATCTGTCGACCAAGCAAGAGATCGATTATAAGCTGAATAAACCTTGATTGGAACATCGACGAGGAGGTGACCACTCCGACTGTCGTAGACGCGAACGGAGTTGGAAGACCACGGGGCGGTAGCAAGCAGCTCGCCTGATGAAAATTTGACAGCGACGACATGAAAGCTGTGTTCCAAGGGGCCGACGAGTCGCTCGCCAGTCGACAGTGACCAGACACAGGCAGTGAAGTCCTCCGAACCCGTCGCGATTTTCGTCCCATCGGACGAGACATCGACGGCTTTGACAGGGTATGTGTGTCCCTTGAACTCGGTCTTCTTCTCTTGGGTTGTCGCAGTCCACACGGTCACCGTGCCATTCCTCGTCCCGCTGATGATCCACCGTCCATCGTGTGACACGGCAATATCGCAGACGCAACTCTCCGCATCCATTGGCGTTCCCACTTGACTGCCATCTCGTATGGCCCACTTTCGAATCTTGCCTTGATCGTCACCGCTCACGACATGCTCCCCACTGGCATCAATGAGAAATGCGACTGAACGAATGTCATTTCCACCATCGATTGAGAGTGACTCTTCTGCCTATGGATCGATCAAGTCTTCTTGCTTAACGTCGTCGCAAGTGGACTCACCTCGCCCGTGTCATCTCCGGCCATATTTCCTTCTTTTCGGGACTCGGAGGAAGGTCGGCTCTCGCTTCGCACATGTTCTGTTGTGTCGTCAGTATCGTCCGAATGACTGTCGTTGGCATCCACTCACCTTGCTTTTGGCGCAGACGTGCGCTTGTAGACATACTCAGCAAGAGGACAGGCCGGTGCGTGGTCGTCGATCGGTATCGCGTGTTGCCCAC
>JBBPOC010000518.1:0-16266 GCA_038091235.1 Tylopilus rubrobrunneus | reverse complement strand
CTGCGATGACAGGTTCACCATTTCGAGGGGTCACGAGATTGTGCTTGACGCTCATAAGTACGGAGTCGTCGAGCCATTTTGGAGGGACTGGCCGCTCGCTTGCCCTTTTGTTTTCTTGACTCCAGAGATGCTCCACCACTGGCACAAAGAATTCGGCGATCACGACCTTCGTTGGGCTATCTACGTCCTTACTCCGGCCGAAATCGATTTTCGCATGTCTGTTTTACAACCGATTACCGCGTACCATCACTTTAAAGAAGGCGTTTCGAGAATCAAACAAGTTACGGGCACTGAGTATCGTCACATTCAACGATATTTCATTGCAGTTATCGCTGGTGCGGCCCCACAACGTTTCGTGACAGCACTGCGAGCTTTGATGGATTTTCGTTACCTGGGGCAGGCCCCATGCTTGGACGAATCCCATCTCACCCTAATGGACAACGCGCTTTCGGAATTTCACGCCAACAAGGATGCCATCATGGCTGCAGAAGCACGGCGTGGAAAGAAGAACCCGATCACCCATTGGCGTATTCCGAAACTAGAGTTGATGCAAAGTGTTACCTCTAACATTCGGAAGAATGGTGCTCCTATTCAGTGGACTGCGGACGCTACAGAACACGCACACATTGTCGTCATCAAGGATCCCGCTAAAAATACGAACAACAACGGCTATGACGCACAGATCTGTCGTCACCTTGATCGCGCTGAGAAGTGCCGCCGCTTCGGGATTGCAACTTCTTTGCGTTTGGTGGAAGAGGCGCCAGAGTCTGACTGCGACGAGGATGAATCCTTAGGTATCGATATAGAAGGTGCCCGCCATCCGAAGAATTACTTCATTTCAGCACGCCTACTCCAGAAGCAACTCGGTAACTTGAACACTCATCCTCCTCGAACCTTTGTTGCCGACAACACTG
Organism: Tylopilus rubrobrunneus; assembly: GCA_038091235.1. Classification (NCBI taxonomy): domain Eukaryota; kingdom Fungi; phylum Basidiomycota; class Agaricomycetes; order Boletales; family Boletaceae; genus Tylopilus; species Tylopilus rubrobrunneus. The sequence continues at coordinate 15,352 of JBBPOC010000518.1, read as the reverse complement.
CAGTCCACCTTAATCACGATCCGTCAGTTAACCACATGCTTGTTGACGAGGCAGCGGAGAAGTTCTGCATCCCAGACTTGCGTAACGCACTCGCCGAATACCTCTGCCGCGCACATTCCAACCCAGACACCTATCACCCGATCGGAGGACATCGCAACTCTCGCGACGGGACACTGCTGCCATTCGATCATTTGCAAGTGTGGTACAAGTTACGTCTACAACACCGTTCTTACCATGATTCGTCCACTCTTACCCCCGCCCAAACCGTCAATGCCATGCCCCCCAATAATGCATGGCCGGAGGGTCGCTTCGATGCAATGGCCGTATGCGTGGACAGTGATCATAGCTGGCCAAAGAGTGGTCTCCAAGGCATGTCGTATTCGTTTGTTGTCGCATGAGCTCACATAGCGCAATCAGGACATGTCGTGGCAGAACTGCACCTCATCATGCGCCCCCTCGCCAGGCAGGGCATGTCATCTTCCTGGAAAGACTCATATCTTATATATGCCCGTCGTTTCGATCCTATCCCACAGCGGGATGGTCCGCTTGAGACAGCAACTCAAATGCAAATTCTCAAACGTGCGACAAGAGCCGATGGGTCCCCGCTGGGAGACGTCATTCCGCTCTATCAAGTTCGCGCCCTCCTCAACATCATTCCAAGGTTTGGATTGAAGGCAGACCCGAGGCTAACAAAAGAGAATTCTATGAGGCGTAGCACGTCGTTTTTCTTGAATAAGTACTTCACTAAGGATATATACTATGCTCTCTCAAACTTGTAGTGTACCATATTCCCAGTACTCACTACAGAAACGATATTCTAGCGCGGCAAGCCAACTTCGTTGTTATTTTCGAGAAGAAGTCTTCCCGACTCCAAAGAGGAGCTGTCCGAAGCCCTGGGAACACGCAAGCCGCGTGATGCCGCGGACTGCGAGCGCCCCGCCGTCAGCCCCCCGCCAAGGGCTATATAGCGATGCGCAGGCACCATTTCGACAAGTGAGCTACCTCTTCCCCCCTTGCCATGGATCTCGCACAGCTCGCTTCCGCCATTGCAAACAAGCCATCCCTGCCGCCGATTAGTATCCAGCAACTCCTTCTCTTTCTCGCCATCGGGTCATCGATGCGCGATGACCTCCTTCTCATTACGCCCTCGACTCACAACCCTTCTGTCCCTCCCGCCGTTCTTCCGACATCTGCCAAGCACCTCATCACATCGGCGTGCAAGCTCCCGCCCTCTGCTGTGCAGGACTGTTGGGCGCTCTTCAAGGATATCCTCTGGGCAGCCAACCCCCCGTACCACTTGGTGACGTGATCTTGTGGCCCTTTCCTGCTGTCTTTCAAGAATATGGTATTCCGTCCGGCTTTAGTATGTCCAACATGTATTAGTACCTCTGTTCCGCTCTTGCTGATCCCTCCCTGCAGTACCACGCTCCCTGTATCCACCTTCGCACCTATGTTCCGTCCCTACGTGTCGTTTCGCAACGAGAAAAATGCGAATGACGCGAGCCGAGCAGCGTTGCTGCGTTTTGTACACGCTTGCTGATGGGCTGCTTTCGGTGTACTCTGTACACCTCAAGTGCGAAGGTGAGCGCTACGTTCCGATGTGACAATCCCCGCATGTCGCTCACACTGTTGCTAGCCTGTCGTATCAACTACCACCGCGATGGCCCGTTGCATCGACACCCAGACCCGTCGTACGATGTGATCAATGCGCATCGCGGCGCTGCGTGGTCTTAGGAGCGTCAAGCACGTTTTTCTCGGTTGGGTCGGACGAAGTGATCGATCTGATCATCCGGGTGTGCGTTGCGCCTGTGCACGACAAGATTTTGATCAAGCCGCCGATGTATAGCATGTACGCCATCTGTGCTCAGGTCAACGACATGGGTGTCGTCAAGTGTCCGCCCAACTTGAGCGGGAGCGAGGGAGAGGGCGGTGCAGGGGTGGTTCAGTCTAGATGTTGACGCAGTGGGTCTATTCTGTCTTTTACTCTATGGGAGCTCACCAAGGAACAGGTAAAACAAGCGGTGTGCAAGGACCCGTCCATCAAACTCATCTTCCTGGCAACCCAACCGGGACGCTGATCATGCGGATGCGATTAAATCTCTGCTAGACTATGCGCCGTTCAAGGGGGTCGTCGTGGACGAGGCGTACATTGATTTCGCGGGTGGGGGTCCATCAGCGGTGTCGTTGATCGACGGGTACGCGAATCTATGTGTGAGGCAAACGCTGAGAAAAAGTTTCGAGTTGGCTGCGATCCGGTGCGTGGCGGTGTGTGCGACGATCATGGCGGGATGCTGATACGGGATGTGTCAGACTGAGCATTGCATTGGCACAACCGCCACTGATTCAAGTGCTGAACAATGCGAACGCGCCGTATAATATTTCGGCACCGACTGCGCATTTGGCAATGGCTGCGCTCGAGCCTGCGGCGGTGTAGGGGATGCGGGACAAGGTGAGAACGCTGCTGGCGTGTATATCTTCGCCGACTTTGGCACGAGATGTGATCGCAGACTGGACAGCTTGGGACACGGTTTGGGAGGAAACTTCAAGTTTAATTCCATTGCTAGTCTCCTTTTGTCGGTTGCTACTAAATGCTTACTGCGAGCGCTGCGCAACTCGTCAATGACGAGCCCCAGCTTGGATTCTGTTCGAAGTAGCACCCGAGCGATGTAATGAAGCGACGCCAGATAGTCGGGCATGGTCCCCGATATTCGCTTCGCTCATAAAATAAGTCCCAGCGGCAAATCTTGTGCAGTCGGGAAACACGTCCACTTAGACTCTCCCCTCCCCACCCTCAAGATCTTTTCTCGGACCTCGGCGTCCAACATGATCGCTCCTCCTCGATCAACTTCACATAGACCCATCTCCCACCCCTCGGACTGAAATGATCTCGCGTTCCCTCGAAGAAGTGTTTTCCATCGGGATGGAAAGCGGCGACAGCCCATGTTGTACCCTGATCGCTTCTAACAACCACTTTTGCATCACGGTCTAACTGAACTGTGAGCATGATCAACACCCTTTCCCACTACCACGCACCTGGCCTCGTGAATAACCTTCTCAACATTAGTCACGGTCCGCGCACGTCATTGTCGAGTTGGAGGTGGCAAGGAAAGGGAGTGCTCGTGGTACGCAGCAGGTTTCCTTACAAACGTGCGCCCACCTATTTGATCTCGTGTCCTGGGCGCTCATGGATTCTTTGGATCCCACTTAGTACGTCTGCGTTGGTTCTGACCATGGACACCCTTCCAGTGACTGGCCGTGATTTTTCAAACAAGTTGCTTGTCGTATGCAGTTATATTTCCACCTGCGGTGGACTAGTCGATATGATGGCCAAGGAAGGCATGTATTTTCCGCGTCCTCTCTGTGCGCACTTCGGCTGCTAATCACACCAGTAGGACACTTTCGACGCCGTTTTGACTCTTGGATGCCTCAGGACTTGGGCTTACCGGCAAAGCGATTGCGCCCAGGACGGGCACAGAAGACGGTTGAAGCCCAGAGAAATAAATGCCCACGCTATTCTGCCATCCGACCTGCGTTTTGTCTTTAGCCAGAACTCAGGCCTCAGGTTCAACCCACTCTCAGTGTCGCTAGGACAAGAATCCCACACGATTCTATCGGGTTCGATGCTAGACTACAGACTTGGGGAGCAGGTAAGTGCAAATGCAGTGCGACGCCATTAAGTAGGCGCATACCTCTGGAAAAACACTGGTATATCGAGCCGGGGTAAACGGAATTCGATTTGATATGCGTTCCCGGCGTGTATCCTTCAACACATTCTTTACGATAGGACTTGTTCGACTTGGTCGAGCGGGATGCTGACGGAAGTGCTGCAACTGAAGCGCGACTGAGCGCGGTGAGTGTTTCGTGTACCACGACGTATCGCAGATGTGAAGCTTGAGCTCCCGAGCCCCATTCAGAGCTGGTATCGACCGGTCATCATCTGAGAGGCGGTCCCAAGTGCTGACAGTCACAGAAACGCTCCGTCGAACAAAGACCGGTATGGTGCACCTTTCATCACGCTCTTCTGCTTGGTCGCCTCCCTCATGTCATCGTACGTCATCTCAAATGATTTACACCCGGTGACGATATCATCTACGATGACTTGAGCGGGAGCGATGGGACAAGGAGAGACCAGCGTGCCCGTCCAACGATTTTGGTGCAACTTTTTGTCATGACAGTATCCTCTACATTCTTGATCATCGATGTGAATCAGACGACGTTGCAATCATAGAGCTAGTACAATGTACGGCAGCCAATATATGATATGCAATAGATATTGAGCGACGTGGACAAGTGTCTCAAGGAACGGAAACGCGAAGTATTCAACAGTATGACAGCAACAAAACGATGGACGGGCCTATGGATTAGTCGCATTTTGGTGTTGTGCGCTCGGGTCTGAGGCCTGAGGCGTTGAGGCGTCGGCCTGAGTATGACCGCACAGCCACAACGCAACCGCGGCGAGCGGGATCCGGTATGTTGGGAGCGATTCATCCTGAAAGAAAAATGATCGAATCATGGTGTTCATGAACGGTTAGAGGGATGAACATACATCATTGGTATACATGACAGTTCGCTGAGCTGAGCAGTCAGATACCCGTGTCGCCGAATCAACCAAATAGTAGTAACACTCACTCTTTCCCGTTGAGCTGGGGCTATCACCGAATATTCTCGGTTTGATCGAGGTACTCCTGCTTGGGGTGCGCCTGTCTGAAGGGGGGCCTCTGAGAGTGCCTGATCGGGGAACTGACTGCCACTGTGTGGCATTTGCTCCTGCGTCCGATCGCGACCATGATGCATTGCATGAACCTCGTCCGTGGATGTGACACCGTGACCGGAGTTTGTGAGCGGAATCCTCCGAGGGAATTCGATCGGGCATTGGATTACGACCCCACGTCGTCGAAACCACCCAACGAGGGTTCGGCATCGCCCCGTCGTCACTGTGTTATCGATAGCGCGAGATCGTCGGCGACGTTGCGATGTCGGCGTCATGTTGCCCAGCAGGGTGGTCGTGTTGGATTGGTGAGGTCTGCTTTGAGGACTGATGGCGGCTCCTGGCATGGTTGTCGTTGAGACACTGTTCAACGCATTCTTAGTATTGACCGTAGAGAAAAAAAATCGGATCACGTACCTGAATGGCCCCTTCAAATGAACAGGTTTGAACTCCACTTGGGGAGTATCCCTAGAGCCCTCGCCCCGCGAGTCAGATGTCTCGTGTTCTGCATCCTCTTCGACTTCCTCCGTAGTACCGGCCAGATTGACTGCTCGCTCTCGCCGTCAACTTCAAGAAACCAATGGCGACGATACACGTGCTGACGTTTTCCCACAAGTCGTCGTGGACGTCACCCCAACCACGCGACGCTGCAAAGTTTTGCAATGGCCGTCTACGTACGTTGCTTGTCCCTCCCTTTTATTCCTTCGCCCCCCACTGGCCCCAACTCGGACATACCTAGGAAATTGGATGTTTGATTGGGGCGCTGTCGAATTTGTGGCTCGGCGATCGGCAGGGCCTACTGCTCTCTCCGCCAACTCTCGCCCTTGATCGTAATTCTGCGGTCGACAGGCATGCTGACGGACACGCATGCGCAGGTCAAGGCATCTGCCAACAAGAGCTCGAAGCAGTTTGGAGAATGATTGGCAACCCGAAGATCCAGGCCCTGGTGCCGAGATTGTTCAAGACGCTCGTGGATCCGGCCAAGACGACCAACGCGTTATCGTTGTTGCTCAAGACGTCGTTTATGCATTATATTAACCGTTCGTCGTTGGCGCTCGTCCGTGTTTCTTGTCGATATTTAGGGTGTGAATAGCTGATGTTTGGGCTAGGTCATTCCGATCGTTGAGCCGGGGTTGAGAGAACATGAGTCGGAGGCAAGAAAAGGGGGCACAAGTCGTGGGCAACCTGGCATCGCTGACGGATTCGAGGGATTTCGTGCCGTACCTATCAAGTTCGTTGCCCGTCGATCCCGTCCCAGAGCCTGCACGTGCGACGGTTGCCAAGACCTTGGGCACACTCGTCAAGGGACTCGAGAAAGTTCACTTCCCGGATCTGGTGCCCGGGCTGTTCGCCCGCGGAGGATTCTGCTCACCCTCCCCCATCATAACCTGCACACATCCCGAAGCGTGGCGCAAGGGCCCGCACCGCATGTGGAAAGGGTGGAAACAGATGTGAAGCGAGGTAAGCTCTCTCAATGGCTCTTCACTTTACCCTCCCGCTATTAGTTCTCTGGCCCAACCTCCTGTGCCGGTCCTCGGATATATTCAGACCTGGGGGTATAATTATCAATTTATCTACTTATTCAAGCTTTCCTCCCCTCCCCGGATTTACACCTCCGGTATGTCCCACTTGTTTTTCAAAGCTAGAGCCCTCAACTATGTGTACGGCCACACAGGTACGCAACATATGGAATTCTCCCCAGTACTACGCCATCCTCGGAAGATGAATCCAAGGACACACTCCCACGCGCTGCACTCAGCGCCCCTATTGAGGCTCTTCAAGGATTGGCTGATGCAGCTGCAGAGGCAGTCGCAGCGCCGTCTGCCTCTCCCATGTAAGTTACGCCCACCAAATATTATCTACTTCAATGTACAAGCTGGATTGCTGTAGTGCGAAGAAACGGCCAGAACTGATCCCGAAAAATGCCTCGTTGAAAAGCAGCGTCTCCGTGTCGCTATTTCTATCTTGGCTTGTGTCACCGTACAAATGTAGCGAGGCCTACTCTCCAGGGGCTTGCTTCCGAGACCGAAGCCAGAGAGCTTTACCACATGTGAGCTCTCCTTGTCCAGACAATATTGGGCTTGTATTGATGTATGTACATACAATTTCTTTACTGGCTGCCACCTTTTCACCCCACTTTTCGATCCCAACTATGATACGTTCGAGAGTCTGATGGAACGTACACCGTGGACTTTGATTTCATTCTCGCCATCGCTTCTAAATTCGGAGCAGTAACACACCTCTCAGCCCCACATTTTACAAGCGCTTGGAAGAGGCGCAAAGCATTGCTAGATCCCCGCTTTTCGGCCCTGTGGTGAGGAAAGAGGGAGTGGTGGGTAAGCCGCCTCGCATTGATGGGATTTAGTGGATAACGTGGTCCTTTCCGGAATGCTGCTTCTTGCGACGTGGAGCACGAACGGCTGGCTCCCAAGTGGCCATGCTATGCGCATGGCACTAAATCTCGGTTTACATCATGCGCTAGAAATACTTGCCGATGAGTCGGGAAAACAGCGCCCCGAAGAAGAGCGAGACCTTGGTACGTAGACTTTTTGAGAGTGTCTGATTTAACTGAAAAGCGTGCTAGTTGTTTCTGCGCGGATCCGGCCATGTCTCTACTGGTTGATCATCAGTGAGTTTCTATTCATTACAGTTTGATCGTTCTGACTACTGCGATATAGAATGAGCTTGGGTACTGGTCGGCCCATTGTTCTACGAGACGAATGTTTTATCAAGCACTGTCGTCTCCTCACGCACCCTATGGCATCGCCCACAGACGTTCGCCCTATTGCGCTTACCTTCATCCGTGCGGCGAACGTTGCCCTCGATAAGTGGTGAGCAGACTGCGATGAACTACATCGTAGGTACTTTTCTTGGTATGCGTAGCTCCACTCACGTCCATGTAGGCCAGACTATGGATGAAGAGTCCTTGTTGCGCAAAATCCTTGCCGGAGAACTCCATTATGCGAAGCTCTGGTTGGTCTGTGTCGCCTTGCGTGGGGTGTCGTGGGACAAGATGCTATTTGAGCAACGCGAGCTCGCTTTTCAGGCCAGGGACGCCGCACTCAACTGTTTGTCCATATTCGACTCTCCCATCCACTCTTTCAAGCCCTGTGGCTGCGTCCCTTCGCTACACAACGAGGCGGCGGTGACGCGGTGATCGCGAGGACAACGGCATGGTGCACTTTTTCGTCTACACAGCGTGTCAAGGCTCATGGTCACCCCCTTCAGAACTGCGACTGGCGAGCAGCGGCATGGCTTGGAAGGGCGAAGAAGATGGAGCAGCGACGACGATACTTGCAGGCCAGATCAAACTGGCAGCGGTCCTGCGTCGCGAGAAACTTCCACCTCGCAGTTGGGCTCAAGGACAGAAACGTTTGACGGGTCCGTGCGCGAGGTGCGCCGAAAGCCGCTCCCTCGTAAAGAAAGAACCTCTCAAAGACCTCTCACTCCAGGACCACGACAAACTCGCCAGTTTACTCAAACAGTACTTTCAGGTGACATTAGAGGTGAAGGATGCCACCTTCAAAGGGTGGAACTGGGGGGTCACCGATATCCAAGGTTGGCTCTCAAAGGCTACACAAGATGGCCTGCCGGTTCTCATTTCTATTCAGGACAAGATCCCACTTTTTTGCCATCAAATTAGACCACATTTGTGTTGCCGTTGAAGCAAGTCGCTAATTCCAACATTGCCGGCCGAAGGACAGAGGTACCCCTCGAATTCGCACTTCCGTCCGGTGGTAAAAAGCCCACACGAAACTTTGTGGTCCGGAAGCTGGTTCATCAAGTCCGAGCCTTGCGGAGGAGGACGAAGAGGCAGTCAGTGCAGCTCAAGCCTTCCACAATGCCATCAAAGACGACGCTGAAATCGGCTTAGTATCTTGTAACTATTGAGCTTTGATGCACTTGTGCTCACACCTCGTGGTCGTTACGATGTGGATATGCCACTCGACTTTCCGCGACTCCGCGGCAAGACGTACGACTACAGAACTCTTTATTCAGGTATATTCTTGATGACGGCACTCGTCAGTATAACGTCACCCGCGGTTCAGTACACGGGTGCGCTCAAAGCATCTAGACGGATCTTCAAGCAATTGTCGGAGGGCGTGGTTAGGGCTACGATGCGTTGGCATGACGTCACACCTCAAGGTGAGACGAAGTCTCCGATGCGGCCTATCCGTTGGTTAGCTGATGGAGAGTGGAACAGGTCGCATGCTCAACTGGTTTGGTAAGGACGTTAAGGCGACTGACAGCAATTTGGCTGGTTCGTTGTCGGCTACGAATTCGTCCTTGGCCACTTTTGCTGCTGCCATCCTCACCGTCGCGTACGTGTTTCTGTTGTCCTTTTGTGTGTGAAACTCATAGAACTGACCCACAGTGTTGTATTCCCACCGTCATTATTGGGTACTCCTATCGCCTTCTGGCTATCGGATACTTAAACACCGGCCGTGATCTCCGTCATACGGAATCGAATTCTCGATCGCCCATTTTCTCCGGCTTCGGAGGGAATTGTGATTGTTCGTGTGTTCTCGGCGGAGCGCCGGTTCGTGGGTGACTCGCACCGCAAGATCGATGTGACGACCAAGGTGGGTTTTCTTTCAGTTATCTACTCTCTGTGATCTTGACATGCGGACTCCCAGATGTGGTATAATTTCTGGACGACCAACCGATGGCTCCTGCTCAACTTTGATACCCTCGATGGTCTCGCGGTGTTGATCACGACCCTCTTTGCACTTTATGCCACGGCTGGTACTGCTGGTCTTTGCATCACGAGCGCGATGACGTTCACATGACGTTCACCATAAGCGTGTATTGGGCTTGTCGATTCTGGACTGCGCTTGAACTGGATTTGAAGTAGGTATCAGAACATACTCCAGCTGTTGTTTCACTAATTTTCGTTTGCAAGTTCTGTCGAGCGTGTTGCCGAGTATCTCGATCTCACGCAAGAGCCACCTCTGTCATCGAGTCGAACCGTCCACCCGCGTACTGGCCTTCTAGCATCAGCGCGAATCCATTGATCGGCGTCGAGGATTTGGTGATCAAGTACGCCCCCGAACTTCCGGCAGTGCTGAAGAATGTCTCATTCGAGCTCAATGCGAGGGAGCGCGTCGGCCTCTTGGGTCGGACGGGAGGTGGCAAATCGACGTTGGCCATGGGTATCTTGAAATTCGTGGATCCAGTGCAAGGAATGATCGGCGTCGACATTGCGAAAAACTGGCAGTCATTATCTGAGATCACGCTTGGTGAGTTCTTGGCTGTTGGATGGCCATGGTCAGGACCAACCGGGCTGCGTAGACGTTTATTCCCCAGGATGCGACGCTGTTTTCTGGGACGTTGAGAGATAACTTGAATGCATTCCGTGAGCGTTTCCGAGTACGCATAGGCGATGTGCTAGTACTAATGTTTTACCTGACAGATGAGCACGACGACACCGAGTGCCTGGTTGTTTGCTTCCGTGTGCAGATGCTGACGGAGAGCGCCTACCAGTCGTAGCGTAACTCCCGCACGCCTAGCAGCGTCTCGACGCCCGCTGAAGATGGCGCCTCCATTGCCGCTTCGACGGCTGGCACCGAGGTTGACGGCAAGACGACCATCACGCTCGACGCCCAAGTCTCTGCGGGCGGTACCAACCTTTCACAGGACCAACGTCAGCTGATCGCGATGGCGCGTGCGCTGCTGAGGTGGAGCTCGGTTCTCGTGCTTGAGGCGACGAGCAGTATCGACTTGAGACGGATGCCAAGATTCAGACGACGATCAGGGACGAATTTGGGGGCTCGCTGTTACTGACGGGTGCGTCTATCATTTGACATAGATTTTTTTGGAGACTGACAACGGGAACTCGATGTAGTAGGTGGCCATAGGTTGAGGACGGTGGTTAACTATGATCGGTTGATCTTATCGTTTCATAGCATCGGCTTTTGCCTCACGTTTGTGAGCGTCCTCTTCAACTATACTTCGCCATTTTTCCCTAAGTGAGTGAACGTGAAACTGACGTGTTATCCACTGAGTTCGTCTGTCGGAGTCATTCTGGACTCTATCGAGCCGAATGCTACCAAGGAACAACGTGCAAGGGCCTGCGTATATGCGTTCTTGGCATTGCTCTGCACGGTTTTCAAGGTGTGTCCACTTCGCTCAGTCGTGTCTCGTGCAACTAACGCGTTCCAACCTAGGCTGAAGCAGATGTACAACATCTTTGGTATGGCAGACGTGCTGCCACGCGGATGCGCACGGAACCCGTGGCCGCCATCTACGACAAAGCGCTTAGGCGCAAGGACTACTCCAGTGTCGTTGACAAGGACAAGATCAAGGAAGATGCCGACAAAAATGCTGGCATTGCACCCTCTGAGAATCCATCTGGAGACGAACCCAAGGCTTACCGGCGTTGGCAAGATTGTCAACTTGATGGCCATTGATGCAAACAGGATCGCCACGATGGTTTCTGGAATCTATGGAGGTCAGTCTGGTTGCCCACAAGATAAGCGCTCTTTACGCATAACTGTGATTCAGGTCCTCTGGAAATCGTCATTGCCTCGGTGTTCTTGTACAAGTATGTTCTCGTTTGGCGCCTTGCAACTCATAGACTTGACCTGTGCACAGCCTCCTTGCTTTCGCAGGATTTATCGTTGTGCTCGTCTAATGAAGTGCAGCATTACTAGTAGCACCTAAAAGGGTGCCTCCGCCTCACGCGGTGGGAAGAACGATGGAAGCGATGGACGCTAGAGGGGTAGGATTAAATTGGATGATTAAGGGTACGTCGTGCCCGCCTCCATTCACTGAATCCACTGTGACAATCTTATCACAGTCATCCAGCCCGTCTGAACTCTGTCCTGTTCACCGCTATCTGGAATTCAGCACCCGTCCTTGTTTCCCTCATCTTGTCTTTTGCGTATGTATACCAGGGCAACAAACCGACGGTTTCTGTCGCTTTTACTTCTATCACATCGTTTTGGCACGATCCGGTATGGCCAAGTTCAGTAACCTGCCCATCCTTGCTGACGTTTAACAGTTAGCTATTGAACATCATCCCTACTTGGATTGTTCAGATCCTTCAGGTAAGCCCGTCATACTAACATAGCCGCTCGTTCGCAGGCCTCATCATCCGAATAGACCGGTGTTGTATCGAGACGTACCTCGGTGAGGAAGAAGTGACAGGTCTCGTCCATCGAGCGTGCTTGGACCCCTGCAGAATCACTCGCCCCCGATGACGGACTCGCGATTGAAAACGGCACGTTCAAGTGGAATGAGGTACCAGAAGAGGCAAGGACGAGGGTAAAGGTAAGAAACGGGAATGGTATAAATGGACCGTCCGGGGCAAACGATGGTCGTCTCCCGAGTGATGCATCGGAGATGGTTGTCGATGCGGTTTATCGGGAAGTCTGGGAGGACCACAAGTTTGAGCTAAGGGATATTTCGGTACGATTCCCTGAGGGTGACGACAACCGCTCGTCCTCCAGGACTTGGGTAATCCACGCAACAGGTTCCCAGAAGAGAACGCTGCCGTCGCCCTCGTCACAGCAATGCCGCCGCCGCTCTCCGCGCCCTCCGATCCCGCGACAACGGACTGGAGCCAGGCTGTCCTCCATGGAAACAACTCCACGACGGCACAGCAGTCAGCATTCCACGCATCCATTGGTTTGGCCGAGAGTCAAACTCAACTTGGTTTTTTAGCACGGTAGAATCTTGGTAAGTTCCTTCGACTTCTCATTCCAGTGCTTTAAGATTGATTCCTGACCTGCAGGGTCTGTTTCGTCCGTTAACAGGCTTCGCACTCCAAGTCATTCCACACTCTCACAGCAACTCGACCGCGTCCATCGCCACACGGGTGTCCTTACATTCACTCACAAGTCCATGTATCTACGAAGTCCTAGGACAAGTAGTCCTCGCTTCACCCCCATGGATGCCAGCGAGCAACGAACATGTACAGCGTCAGACCACTCCAGAACCCCTTTGCTACGATCGCCCTTTGTTACAGCTTCATAATGCACTCTCTTGAATCCAGGAATATCCCAGCCCTAGCCACTTCCAGGGACAACCCGAGGGGCTCCCAACACCGAGCCCCGATCCTCGAACAACGAGAGGCCATGGCGATGATGACGACATCCTCCCAACTAAGTACGAGGGTAGTCTCCTGTCTCTTACCCCAACTACTGTCGCATCACCCATCCCCTGTCCGGCTGCCGTTGTCTTATCTCCGTCGCCACCAACATTCCATGTGCATATCAGATCCCCTGTGCTAGCTTGGTGAGCATTCTATCTCTACTCACGCTTGTTCTTCGATACTCGTCCATGATCCGCCAACACTTTATTGCCTTTAAGTTCTCCCACGTTGCCGCCCTCTTTCTTTGTGCCAAGCGCACCTTGATCGCTCCAAAGTTGTACAAGTCTCATCATCATAGGTGCCCGAGCGTTAGATGCTGCTTTCCCCCTCCCCCTCGACCGTTTTCAGCTAGGCATGGTTAACTTACTGGATTCACTCCCTCTAGCACCCACAATGCTTGAGAACTTCTCGCGCACAGTTTCCCGAATGTTGCACTTCCCCGCCACGAGTCTCAATGTCCGTTTCCTTTGGCACTTCCATCAGTCCCAGCGTCGGACAGTCACTCAGAGCGAGAGTTCCCGCTTGTCGCCTTTGTTGGCGTCCTCCCACCACCCGTCGCAAATGATAGTCATCTATCAAGCCTGCGACCCCTAATTGGCATAATGTGAGTTAGTTTGGGAATCTTCGTCCCATTGTTCACGCGGATCGTTTGATAGCTCCAAGATACGAGGTCGATCTGTAATGCTTATTCATTCGTTGCTCTCCTACAAAGTCATCAAGATGTTGCCAGTCAACAATGTATCGTCTTTGCCTCAAGTACACTTTTCACTGTTATTGTGAGTTCGGATACACCACTTTGGTTTGGGTGAATTACCCACAAATCACCTCCCAGAGTACCACAAACCAAATATCAACGACACTATCAGTATCCGGCATAGACACATGATTTGGACAACCTCTCGACTTCAGACGACCCCGCACCCCTTTGTTCCTCCTCTCATCGCCTGCTCGTGTTCACCGCTCAACCTCCCCGTTTAGGATATCGCAAGGTGACATCGGGAGCGCCGCGATCAAGGTGGGAGGGATGGTCTACAACACCGCGGCTGAGTACGCCAAGTCGCATTCTGGTCTGTTGGGTGTGCCATCGGCTTCACGAGGCGCGCGAGATGGCATGCGGCGTTTCCTTTCCACATGAAGCGATCAGTGCTTCTCCGTGATGAACGGAGTGAGCAATCTCTTCTTCCGCCTGCGGCAAGCGGCGGGAACCACGATCAGGCTCAGGGACACGACCGCGCTCATTTCCGAGGTACGACTGGAGAGGCCACACCTTCAAGCGACGCTGATGATGGGCGAGAGCCGTTGCTCACCCAGAACACGTCAGGGTCTGGCTCTCACGTTGAAGTATTCGACCTTGGACCGCTCTTGAACGGCCGTGCTTCGTCGCATCCGCGGGTTTTCGCTAAATTCGTCCCCACCAAGCATCAGCCAATCAGTGACCTCGTGCTTACGCACGACGGGCACACCCTTTTCGTTGGGCCTATGGATGGGCAGGTCGTCTGGGTTTTCCAACTTCGACGACGTGCACGCGCGTTGACAGGAGGGTCGAACGCGGACATAGCGGGGCTGTGGGCGGGACTGGGAAGGAAGGAGAGGTTGCTAGCACTGGCGCGGGACTTGTGCCGGCTCCTGCCCCGAATTGGACATCATCGCTATGGCCCGGGCACGTTTACAATCTGCGTCGCGGCTGTACGTCCGCCGTCATTCAAGACATCGGGGTCTCTCCAGATGGTCTGTAGGTCGTGGTTGGGACTCGCAAGGGTGTACACGTATTCGCGATCAATCCGTATGGGGGACAATCTGATCTGAGGAGGATACCAGGATATGGAACGTCGGCAAGCCTGTGAGTGTTTCCCTTGTTCAATCTTCAAGTTGATGATCCTGATTTCCTTTGGTCTGGCAGCCACTTTTGGTGCCCATCCCACGATTACGCTCGACACGAGTCTCTGTTCGGGCTTTCGTTCACGTTCGTCGTTGGCACTGAAATAACGCTGCCCATGGCTCCCTTTCTGCCGTGGGTGGCGTCCTTGCCGAGTGCGCCATGGAGACACTGAATGGTTTGAGTTTACACGAGAGGGTAGTCTGATGCGGCCAGTGGATGATGGTTCACCACATGCTGGATATGGGGGAGCAGACGAAGTGATTCTTTGAACGTGTTTGGCCACGACAACTTGAAGTATCATGATGTGACAAAAAGCATACAAAATGTATGTACGAAAGTGTAGTAAAAAGTGTACAAAAAGTGTACCAGAAGTGTAGTAAAAGAGTGAACAAAAGTGTACAAGACTAGTACAAGAGTATACAAAAAGTGTAGTAAGGAAGTGTAGTGTGGTCTGTTGGCCCTGGGGAGCCTGTAGGTTGTGTCTGGAGAATCTGAAGGGCCTGTAGGTGCCTGTAAAGGCCTGTGGAGCCTGTGTGGTCTGTTGGGCCTGGAGAGTCTATTTGGTCTGTTTGGTCTGGGGAGTCTATGGAAGTCTAAAGGGCCTGTGGGGCCTGTGGACAAAAAAGTAGTTTGCTGATGTAGTCGCTCCTTCTGCGCCTGCCCCTTCCCC
>JBBPOC010000517.1:0-16271 GCA_038091235.1 Tylopilus rubrobrunneus | reverse complement strand
AGTTGGCCATCTGGGAGCTTGGCCTTATTGTTGAGCTTTCAGTTGGGGGTTTATTCATATTTCCCTTTGCCCTTTTTTATCATTGGAATATTGATAGGAAAGGTAGGGTGCTTCTAAGTTTTTGGAGCTTTGTAACAATATTGGAATAATTTCAACAGACAGAGAAACTCCTAGTATTTAAAAAATAGATTAGTGTGAAGATTGGGACAATAAAAGTGATTGGTGAGGCAGCTGGTTTAACCAGGCAAGCATCATTTGATTTGCTGATGTTTGACACAAGTTATTGGCTGCTACAACAAAGCTTCTACAACCACCAATTTTAAGAAGGACTTTTGAACCACCATTCTATTGGTCACTCTCTCCCAACTCAGCACATCATTGCCTTCATTGTGCTATGGTACACAGTTTAACCCAGATGGTTCATAAGTCAGGGACTGTTGTGGTACTTATGGTATGCATGCAGAGACAATGCTAAGTTATGGACTTCATCCATGAAACAAATGATACTGCCAGCCTAATTATGCATGTTTGGCATCACTTGAGGGGAATGTGGTAGCAGGAAAGATCCAGGGTGGTATATTGGTGACTATCAAATGCAAACAGGACACATTTTAGTCAGGGATGTGTCAATAAAATGTAAGAGAGGGCTAACTTGTTTTCTGGTTTAACTATAAGGGAAATACTTGCCCTACCCCTTGCCAGCTGTTTGATGGTATTGTTGACTGTCCTAGCAAGCTAAATTTGTAATAGTCAAATAGATTCTCTTAGCATAGGAAAGACTATGGAAAGCTAGGATAAAAACTAGGAATTTCAAGCATTGATATGTTGAGAAATGACTTTCTGGGCAATCCATAGCAGCATCACATGCTGTGTGAAAATGGATAGATGTCCCAGCTTTGTAAACCTCCCATGCATGATGCTAAGCTGGATCTCATCAATAATATATTGAGTGGAAGAGTGACCAATTGGACAGTGGTTCTGTGGGCAATAACTTTGTCTTATATGTTATGAGCTGCAATGAATGGATGGATCATCATTTAATATGTTAGTTATGTGGACAAGTGAATGTTATTTTGTTTCCCTATGGCAGCTTCATCATCATTGAGCTCTCTTCTCTATCATGTTCCTCATTCATATCAGGAATCTCCTTGAGCAGCTTACCTCTTCATTTAGCAAGCATGTTCATGTTCTCCTTATTGTGTTGTGACATATCAAGTTACTTTGTCATTTTTTACCATGTCATCTAGCCTGATGTCCACTACTTTCTTCTTTCTCACTATCTCTGTGAAATTGCTGATTTCCAATCAGTGAATATTGTCCTCTGGAGGTGCTAATGATGTTGAATCCATTGCAATGATTATTCCAGGCCAAAAAGACAAACAATTTGAACAAGCCAGCCCTGAACACTCTTCACATGCTCCAGGATTGGTCTGACAATCCATATATTATCCTGGAGTGAAATGCAGATGAAGATAAGGCACAATAGCTGGAGAGTACACATAACTGAACAAAAGAAAAATCTGTGATCAAATCATGAAAGTAGTGGGACTCAGACCATCAATGGTCACATTTGTTCTATTAGGAAATGTTTGTCATAACCCCTGCTTTTAACCATCCAAATTACAAGACAGAATGCCTTGCATTTCACTTGTGTTTATTTCAAATAGTTCTTTATCTATATCACTGATTACTTCAAATCTAAACAATTGACCTATGGACACTACAACTCATAAACCACCTATGGCTGTTCAACAGACATAGCAAGTAACATGGGAAAAGTCATATGATAATATATCTAAAGTACACTTGAAAGATAGGGTCAAAGGAAGCACTGTTTTGCTTGATATTCAAAAGTGCCTGCTTGAAGGCTGTCAGTGAAAACATTGAGCAAAAACTGGTTCTAGTCTATTATTGGAAACAGAACCATCTTGCTGATTTGCTGATTTACACAGGCAATGATGATGGCTTCAAGTGATTAACATTGTACTGCTTTATTTCAATAGATGCCATATCATACATAGGCCATGGTGCCCAAGGTAGCATGTACCTTGTCAGACAATGAGCTAGTGTGGAGGTGCTCAAATATATATGATTACTTGATATTTCATATTCTTTATAGCCAGATCTAGAAAGCAATTGAAACCATGATATTGAACTTGAATTTGAAAACTTACTAGTAAGTTAATAAAGATTCTGAGGCTTATTGGGATTCCAAGTCCATTTAGCATGCAAGAAATAGCTTATAACTGTTTGAAGTAATAAGGAGGATATACTGGGTTATATACTTATAGTAGATTTGAAAGTCCGCTTATAAAATTATTTAAAACATTATAGAAAAATTTATTATATAAGTATAACCTACAGGATTTTGCACTAGGCTGTCCTAATTATGGCCTTAGTGAGTTGGCTTCTGTGGAACCACCACTGGAAATGGCTGGAACTACATGGCCCAGATTGGTTGAGTAAGGAGAAATCAATGCCAAGGATGCTTGTTATATTATCTGGAGCAGATTGCATTTGGTGTGTTCTTGGTAGCAACTACAGCAAAAGCATACCATTCACTAGACTATACAAGCATATTCTCCATGTCATCTCTTACAGCCTTGGATGCAAACTATGCATGTTAGAAAGGAGATTTGGATGTTAGTGTTGGTGAGTGGGAGCTTTTTGAGATTATGAGCTGAAATTGGACAACTTAAGTTGGCTAGTGAGACCTAGTGAGGGGGCTCTGGGTGATCTCCAACATGAATGACTTTATTGTCTACAAGTCTCCTACTAGCTAGCACTGTCACAATATCCCATCTTCAAGCAGAAACTTCTCTTCTTTAATAGATCTAGGGAAAACCCAATGAAATGGCTAAATTAGAGCATCAGTCACAAAGCAATCCATCCTGAAATAAAGTGATGCTCACCTTGGAGATGCAATCCCACTGGCCCCCACAATTCCAACATGCCTCTCTTCATCCCCCACTTGCACACATTGAAGCTCCAGTCTGCTCCCTTAGCTCCAATTTTGCAGATGCTCTCCCACGCTTGACTGCCTGCTATTATAACACATCTCACTGCAACCATTGATATCTGTCCTTCATAAGATGAATTTTGCTTATTCCTGGATGGTGTCCAGTCATCCAGTGATGGGTCCACAAGTACCTGTTCTGTCTCCAAAAGGCTTGTCTCTTTCACTAGCAGCAACTCTAGGCCCTGCCAGTCCGTTAAATGCTGATCCAAAGTCACAGTATCCATCAATTGCCCCGTGGCTTGAGCTGCTCACAAGAACCCCTACCATTACAAAAACCATACCTCCTCCAGCATGACTGAGGTTACCCAGGATCATAATATTATCTGGCCATCTGTTCCTATCCATCCATCCATCCATCCATCTGTTTACACTAGTGGAAGATGAGAGAAACAACCACGGGAAGTCCTGTCAGCATCAAAATCTCGTGGAATGGCACTTCCCAGACAATTCAACATGATAGTTGTGCCAGAGAAGTGTGAGGGCTGCATAAATGACAAGATTGAATGTATGCAGAAACTGGGGCAAGCTTGTGAGGGATGCAGGCAGAGGCGTTGATGGCACTCTGGCAGTCAAATGCTACCATTGCCACTGGCATCTGAAAACTGGTGTTGACTTGTGAAGCCTCAGTTCTAGTTGCTACCTCAGCTGAAAGGCCCACTTTCAATGGTATGGGTCATTGGAGAGTGCATCAAATCCTTCAAGCCACATCAAGCTTTGGCGAGCGACATAGAGATGGACAGCTTTTTGCCAGTGTCACTTCTTCGACTTCCGATGAGGCTGGATTGCTTCATGAAATGATGCGAGGAGAAGAACAGTCAGGATCAGGATCAAGACGACCAAAATCGTCGCAAACTTGAACTTGCACATGTTGGTATGGCTTCCACTCTGGGAGCTTTGCCATCCCAGCAGTGCCATGCTTGCTATCAGCAATGACATCAAGAAATCATTTTTCCTTCTTCATCAGTCCACAGCCCATGGTGGGAGTTCCTGCAAGGTCTTGCATACAAAGGGCAGACTAAAGAAGTGCGAGAAATGACATGGAATAAGAAATCATACAAGCAAAGAAAATGGGCGAGCAGGGACGATCACACATGCATTTCTCCAATACATCGCCATTACAGGTTTTGGGACACCCTCGATGTGGTCCCTTCTGACAACTGTACACTTCACTGTTACCAGTCACGAGGATGCTCGTTGGACATTGCTAGAGGGATTTTACCACATATGTGCCAGTTCATGCATGATGTATGCAATGAAATGAGACCATCTGTGGGAATACATAATGGAGCCGTTCAGCCTCCAATTTTTGCCTTTCCGGATCAAAAATGTGAAGCCAAGGATGACCTGGCTGGTGACATACATCCTCCCTATCCATCACATCAAAATCTGGCCAACCATTGCCCATGCAGGCAGCTAATGCAATATTACACACAACACAGAAAAGCAGGATGTGTGATACAAATTCTTCACAGCTTTTTATGACCATCTATAAGCAAGATGCATGAAAAACATGCCCAAAGTTTCCTCCTTTTCAAAAAGTGTACCAGTTGTTGTTGGATGATGTTGGCCGCCACAATCCACAATGTTGTATCCGGACCACTCTGGATTTAATAGGCAGGGTGTATGGCATTGTGTGCCTGTAATGATAAGTGTATAGAGTGAGTGTCAGCCAGAGGGTGACAGGGTGACAGAACAGCTTGTCGTCGCCAGAAGCTCAATTAGCTTAATGGGAAGATCAACTGAGAGAGAGGCTTGAATAGTGACCAGGACATTGTCAGGGTTAGTGCATTTGGGTAGAGTAGTTGCAACGATCTGAAACAATGTTAGACATATGCAGACATTGTTAGGGAAGAAAGCTGGAAGATAAGGAGGTGCGATAAGACCTTGATCTCATCTGATGGATCTACAAGTATAGGAAGAAGATGTGTCTGACATGTTGGCAGGTCAAGCTCGATAAGCTATTTCAGATGACCTTGACAGTACATGCATCACAACCTACTGTGGTGTGCTGCTGGAGGTGATAACTTCACACAGTGGGTGAGGTGAGTTCCAAGTCTGACCTGGCTGGCACTGCGCTATCTGCCCAGATCCAGTGTTCTGGAGCCTATCAGCAAACTAATCCTTGTCTGGCCAGTATTGGCCAGAGTTCCAGACTTCCCAGAAAGGTCCTCCTCTGGCCAGTACTGGCCAGTCACTTTCCAGGCCATCCCAGAGTTCCAGAGTTTCAGACTTTCCCTCTAGCCAGGACTGCCAAGGCAGGCAGAGTGGATTACCACTGAGCAAGTATGGGGTTTATAATGACCGCTCCCGCCCTCATTCCTGCCTGGGCCCATCCCAGTTTGATCCCGTGGTTATCGAAACCACCTGGGCCTTGCTGATAATCCACCCACTGGTGATGCATCAGAGGGGCAACCGCCCCAATCGCCAATATTTCAGGAAACAGATCGACTCTGGGGTGCTCTCTGACACTGTGAAAGTCATAGTGTTTTGGTATGTCCCTATTGGCCACTTTCCGGCTGATCCAAGAAACTGGCATGAAATATACTTCCCATCACCCAAATGCTGCACTTTTGCGGTTTTTCGGCGCTGCTCAGTGCAGCCCCCTCACTCCGTGTTTGCCTTGCACATGGAGTTCAAAATGTCATCGAGTCTATTCCCCCTTCTCTTGCTCTCCCCATCCACCCCCACCACTCACAAATCCATTCACATCATTGTTGCCACTGACAACATCCCTGACTTGGGGCTGAAAACAATCTGGTTCCATGTCAATGACAGATGTGTCTACTTTCAGGGTGATGACTTATGAAGCTACTGTCAGGAGAAAGGACACTCAGTCAAAAAAGATAAACAGATACTATGTGGTGGTCTGAGTTAGTCTTACATGTCTACAGTGTGTCCAAAGTGTAGCCAAATAGTGATAAACATGTCTTGAAAAAAAAGCGCACTAAGTGTGGTCAAAGTGTGTCAGAAGTGTGCTAAACAAGTGTTGAAAAAAGCGCACCAAAAGTGCGACACCAGCATCCCTATGGCAGCAGTGAATTCATCCTGGATCAATAGCAACCCTGGAAAGTTGTCTCGGGTGACTTTTTGATCTTGTCCTTCAGACACAAAGTTTGTGACAAGGTTGAATGTGGAGCGAGCTGCCTTGAGCATCAGCAACCCCAGGCTGGTCTCTGTATTAGAAAGCATAAAAGGTTCTGGATGTACTGGCCCATGTGGATTTAATTTCCATGATGCCATGGAGATATCAGCTCCAGAGTACAATGGTATTTTGGTGAGGTTTCCACATAACTGCTGATTGCATATTTTTCATGTAGCATGGTATCCAGAAACTCGCTAAGAAATACTTAAAGACAGAGCTGACACTCTGCCAGCAACACAACTGGGTTCAAACATTCTATTAATCCACATTTCAATATTGTGCTTACCTAGGCCAAAGTGTTTCTTCTCACTGGCTACGAAACTACATTGAGTAAGTGGGCTCATCCCCAGCTGACTTGAACAGGACTTACAATTCTCCTGTGCCTCCCGAGGTGCTCTTGAAACACCATTATGTCATGTTACCTAGAGGGGAGATGCACTGAGGGGCCGCATCTCGCTTGGTGGCAGAACTTACTGCACCATTCATTCTTTGATGGGGAGGCCATCATCATGCAAACAAAAGATGCGAAACACCAGCACCAGACCATTCTCCTTTTTAAACCATTGACAAAACACAACTCATCGTCAGCACATCACCAACACAAACTGCCTGGACACAGGTCCCATCCCTGATGGTACTCCAGAAATAATGCTTTGTTCACTTATGATAGTTTCACATGGCAACTATAAAGCAATTTCTTTATTTCTTGAAAACTAGTGACCGAACCATCTCCAGAGGGAGTGTCACTTTCTGGAATGCCATCCATCAGCATTGGCTGCTTATTAGCATCGCTGAATCAGTGTGCCTTGTCACAAGACATCTGCTGCCCACTGGGGAATGGCTGGGAGTCCACGAGGATGCCGAGCCCACAATAGCTCTAGATCTTCTAGAAAATAACAATTCGTTGGGAAGAGTCAAAGGCCAATGTGTGGACCCACTAAAAATCATATGTATTCTAACATTCTATTGGTGGTGTCCAGAGTACTCTCTGTGTCAATTGCAAAAAATTGCTGTGCTCATTTTAGTTATTCTGTCACTCAATGACTGTGCATTACCCA
The DNA here is from genome assembly GCA_038091235.1 of Tylopilus rubrobrunneus. NCBI lineage: Eukaryota > Fungi > Basidiomycota > Agaricomycetes > Boletales > Boletaceae > Tylopilus > Tylopilus rubrobrunneus. The sequence continues at coordinate 9,052 of JBBPOC010000517.1, read as the reverse complement.
GGCTGCCCACTTGGCAGCCTTCTTGAGTGCCTGTATGGAGTAAAAATGAGTGTAGGTGTAGGAAGTGGCATCGCATATGCTGCCTGTGGTGACATGATGTTGCCACTGAAACCCTCATCCACAACATAGGCATTGATTGATGTCATCCCGAAGCTCTTCAAGCAACTTCATGGTTATAGTGACAGCCGTGTCGGAAGAGAGCTCTGTCATGGTATGTAGAGGGTGAAAAGCTGGTTATTAGTTGAAGCTCCCAAGTTGGGGGAAATAGGAGAAATAAGTCGACTTGGATGGAAAGATGGGTTACTAGTGCAATGTGCTGATGACACCAAACTCTGCTTATTTGTTATATTTGACACTAGTAGAGTCTCACTGCCAGTGAGAAAAGCCAGGAAAGCCTCGCCTGTGGCTGTCATCTCTCCCAGGTTGTTGGTGCAGCAGCTTACACCATTGCTAGGAGATATCATGCCAGGCCTGTTACAAGCAGTGAATGTGACAATGATGAATTGAAGGAAGGATGTCAGATTCGCAGATAGTTGGTTGAGGGTTGATCAGCCAATTCTTATGTGGCAGTATAATTTAGTCCAAAAAAATAGTTGTTTAGTATGATGTGTGCATTGGCTGACCTGAATCATCACTGCTATTGAACAGAACCAAACTTTCACATACATCCCTTCTTCTATACCACCTGTGATGACCATCAATCTCCGACCTCTCGACAATGCTAATACATCTGCTCCTCATCACAGACCCCGCAGTGGATGCAATGTCCAGGTGGCCAAGTACCTGCCCCTGTGTGGATGGCAAGTCTGCACCTGGTCCGGGGGTTTGGTGCTCAACATCCCTCAGATGTCATGCTCGCTGATAGATGCTGTTCAGGAGAATGAGTGGGGTAGTGAAGTGGACCGCTGGCACACATGGCAGAAAATGAAGGTCCATATAGCCTGGTTGTCGGTCCCTCTGTGAGCTCTCTAGAGAGCCCTGCAAATGTGACTGGATGCCAGTTCTCTTAGCCAATAAGCACCCATTGCAGCAACTGAAAGTTGGTCTGTGAAGGCAGTGCTAAACTGGACTCAACCTTTCTGAAGGGTGCAGATGTGTTGCAATCATATCTCTCAAATTGTTATCATAGAACGATGGCCTGGCCTCACCACAGCCCCCATTCAGAAATTGCCTTTACTCCATCCAACCCCAGTTTTTTATTTGACAACCTCCGATTACTGGAGTTGGTGGGACATGATGGTGCTCTTAGGAGCCTCACACAGCATGTCACATGCAGCTCTTGTTCTGGAAACTCAAGAGCTCAGACAAAATCCTGAGGTTTGCTTCCTGACCTGCTACCACTTGCCAAGTATGCAAGCTGAACACGAAGGCTGGATCAAATGAACATGCATGCGAATGAATGTATACCTTGTATTTGTTGATTCTCTGATGATGGATTCTCTAGACTTGGAGGCCATGGTGGTTGGATTTAGCTAATCCTCAGTTTCGTTCCCATGCTCTATTAGCGCATCCAAGGCCAGGCACAATCCAGAATATTTTATGAATTTATGAATCTACCCATTGACACTCTTAATTCCTGGTTGCAAAAACGACCGCTTTGTCTACCTGATATGTGTCATATGTCCTTGGGAATGTGAGGGAAGACATAACCTCAATGCTGATGTAAAAAAAATCACTGCTGGTTGGCTGACAAAATCAAAGATCATCACAAGCATTCTTTTTTTATACACAGTGGTAATTTCCATACTGTTATGACCATTGCCATCAAAGAAATCAAGACTGCTAATTGTTCTACAGATCCACATGCTAATGGGGGGTGCCCACCAACTACCATTGTTCATTACAGACATGGTAAAAAGTTGATACTTTGTTTCAAGTCAGCAACTGTAGGATTTATTCTTGGCAACAACACCAAACCCTGAGCACTCAAATTGAGACTATTGTTTAATCATCATGGTATAGTAGCTAACAGCTGGGCAATATGGATATCATCCACCTTACTGACTTACTAACTTAGGTCCTGTTTGGTATATTGGATAGAAATCCAGCAGTTGATCTGGATGCAGATGGTCCAACAACAGTCCATGTTGCAATGTTTTGAGCTTGGCTGGCATAGCCTTTGTGATAGTGTTGCCAATGATGTCCAAGTCATTGGTCACATGCTTGGCAACACTTGCTTGTTGTGATTTAGCCTGTGTAGTTATTGAGGACATCCTTGTACCTCTTTCTTTCTCCTGGTTCTACACTTGCAAAAAACTCAATGAAGGAAACCTTGTTGCCCTTGCCTGCCAGCCTCACATGGAATAGTATTCCTTTAGAAACGTCCCTAAACTGGATTGGGATGGCCAAGAAGTCAAGCACAATCTTGGACAATTGTGCCGCCTGCATTAATGAATCATGACAATATCAGTTACTATTGTGGTAATGTAATGCATTGCCTACCCCAGTGACAAATTCTTGAGTGGATCCCAACATTCATATACTGATGCCCAACTTTTGAGTTGGACTTGGAGCAGAAAATAGTTGTAGTAGAAGTGTTCCACCAAGAAGTCAAAGAACTCCTGGTCCCACATCAGCCTCTTGACAGTGTTGTGCTTCAATGTCTTCATGCTCATGTTGATATAGTTATCTCTTGTAGTCTTGATCTTCAATTATCACCATGATATTCATTATGGTATGCAAGCTATCATTTGTTGTATTAATGTGATTCAGCAACAGCTAGTTGTGTGCCAGTCAATTCCAGCAATACACTGGCATTGGACAGAATGGCATCTGTGGCATGCATGTGTGTTTTAGTGCCACAACTTGCCAATGCCTAAATTGTCACTTTACCAAGATTGACGAACTGCACAAGCCAACATTGTGCCATCTTTGTGTATGGACTTTTCTGCTTCTCCAACAACATTGCAATAATAACCCACATACTATTATTGCAATACTCAAATGTGTGACCCATGCAAAAAATCTTTTGCTTTTTGGGCAATATTTACCATCCTTTTTGGGCAACTTGTCATCATTGGAAAATTCTTCTTCAAAATGCACCTCAGCTTCAGACCATACTATCTCAACACCTGTACAAAAGTCAATGAAAATAATACCATTCAGCTCTGATAAGCTCAGAGATTCTTGCTCACTTTCACAACTATGGAACCATCTCTAATCTTGCTAAAGATGCTACCCTAGGAAACAAAAGTACACCTTCAAGATGTTAAACATCTATATCCATATATTAACATTACTCAGATACTAATTTGTAACTATTGTAGTTCCTTTGAGGTACCATACAGCAATCTCTACCTAAGAAATGCTGGCAATGTCTTGTGTTAAGGTTTTGCATTCAACTATATGGATTTATAATGAAAAAAGTCACTTGGAGCTTTGGTAATCAATTGCACATAAATCTAATAGCTGACCTGACCTATTCTTGAGTTCATGTCTTGTGGCAGAACAATTTCAGCATTCTCCTACTACCATTTCAAAGTGGGTGTTTCTTGTAATCTTTACAAACTCATTAATTTCAATAGATATTTCAAGAAAATGACTATGTTCTTTTCAGCCCATCCTTTTTATACCTCTTAGGTCAAGCTGCCTATCAATTCTCAATTCCTAACTTGATCTTTAACAATTACAATTTCCATGCATTCCAAAACTGCATTAGTGCTATTGATGATGGCATATCTAGGCATTTGTACCTTCTGAAGAGCATGTCAACATGCATAATCATAAAAAATTTCTTTCCCAGAACTGTCTTATTTGCTTGCAATTTGATTTACACTTCATGTATGAAATGATTGGGTGGGATGGTGTATTTGCAGATGCAACTTTACGAAATAAAGCTTATAAGCATGGGTTCCAAGTTCCTAATGGCTGCTATCTCCTTAGCAATGCAAGGTTTCCATTTTGTGATGCCTTGCTAGTGTCATATCATGGTGTTTGTTATTATTATTTGAAGGAATGGCATCAGGCAGATTTATAGCAAGTGCTGACTTATACTTACCCACTTGCAGGCTCTTTATTTACATTTCTGGTAGCTCAAAAAACAAAAGGAACTTTTGATTGAGGAACTTTTTAAAAAAGATTTTTGGCATTCATCACTCCAGTGCATTATTGAGAGAATCTTATATTTGGTAAACTCCAACCAGGAAGTTGACCAAGGTTTTATTTCTCAGATCACTTGTGTGGTTAGCCAAAAGCATCTTGTTCAAATCACTTTATCCAAGATTCCCACAGCCTGGATGAAAATGTCCACTAGTTTGTTGTTGAGCTTGTTAGCAACATTATTAAGAATGACTGCAGTTTTTTATATTATACCTAATGTAGTTATTGTGCCCAGTAACCCAAATTTTGCTTATTTTGTTCTAGACTTATTGTTTTTGATATTTTGGGCTTATTTGTATCATTATAAGATTGATTTGACATTGCTAGACTTTGTTTCTGTACATTTTTCAGGGACATGAGTGCCCTGGAAGGTTTTCTGCTATTTCCAATACTTATAGCTGTATAGTCTCAGAACTTAAAAGATTTCATTTTAGGACAATAAAATAGTCTGAAGGGCTCTTGCCTGTATGTAGGATCATTGTCATTGAAGTTGTTCTCAAGTCAGTTGTTTGTTAGCTTGTATATTGTCTGACTTCTTCCTTCCATTTCTGTATTTCCCATGCTTCCACTTCCATTCCAAATCATTGATTCTGTGTTTTTTGCAGTCTGGACTACCTTTCAGACTCTCTTGCTTGCATTTGTGGTAGGTTGGAGCTTCCCCTTCTCATTCATACATCCTATATGGAGCTCCTGGAACAAGTGCATCTTACATTTCACATTCTTTCTGTGTTTGACAATGTAAGTTAATAGGTGTATGGCAGCTTTTCCATTGATGTCTATAACATATATTGGTGTCCTTTCACTAGTAACATGCATTTGATGCCAACTATGGACCACCACCCCAGGGATTGCCCAAGTCCAAGAAAAAATCCAACAAATCTTGTTAACAAACCTACCAATTGCTGCCAATCCTGCCATTAGCCCCACATCATGCAAGAAATGTCAAAAGTGCATAATTGCTACCATGCACAAAGTGAGAAATATGCATGGTGTAAGAAAAATAAAGTATGTGGGAGGTGACAGGACACACTCCTAGGAATCTGCTGTGGAAAGAGGATTATTATTGAAATGAAGGACATAGAAATAGGCTGAGGTGACAATGACAAGAAAAAAATGATGAAAAAAGACCTGATGAAGTCTAGACCTAATGAAATCCAGACTAGAGAGAGACAACAGAGGATAATGCATGGGTTGACAGCAAGTGACTTTAAAACAAACCTACACATAGGTGAGTAACCTTTGCATGGGAAGAAAGATGCATATTCATCCAAAGACAAGGATTTCAAGTCCAGACACTACATAGCCACAACTATTGGAAATACAAAGGAAACCTTCCCCTTGTAAAGTATATGGAAATAATATCAAACAGAGCCTAAGTGATGGAAAATAAAGCTAAGTCCACATGAAAGGGTATGAGTTTGTCAAGTGAAGGCCTAGACCAGCAATAGTACTGTGAATGGTTATATGATGATATGGACAACCAAATGAAGTAATAGGAAAAACAGACCACAATATCTGGATTGAAACAAGATGTTAGAAGCTGGTCCAGTGAACCCAGACCAGAACAAATGACATGGACCAGACATGCATAGAAAGGATTGACCTGGATCACACATCACAGGCAGACACAGAGCTGGACATGACTCTTGACAACACCAAATGGGGATCTGAAAAGCTGCAAAAAGGGGCTATACCAGTGTCATCTGACAAGATGAATCAACCAGCCTCCAGGACCTTCTCATAGTCCATTGGCCTGTTGCAAGAGTAGCTGCTAGGGTTTTTAAGTTCCAACTTAAAGTGGCAGTCAATATCATGCTGGCCTGGAAGGCAGCATAGTTATGGCTTTTGTAGCCTGTGAGCATTACCCAAAAATGCTTCATGGCTTTGTTGACATAGCACACATGAGCTTACACTTGTCAGTGTTAGTGAGCAAACAAGTGTTTGCAAGGTTCTTAAAGAAATAGCTCTGATGTCTTACTATTGAATGTTGTAGGAGCTCAGTGCTCTCTATGGTTGTAAAACTGGTTTTCACAGGTTTCCAGATTGTTGTCAAGTGTTCTCCATCAGTCCTCATTGCATGTTGTGTCCATTCATGTCCAATTCAAGGTATTCTTTTGTTTTCATATCTGTTTCAGGTCTGGAAGGTTATTCAAAATTTTTGAAAGTCATTCTGGACTGTGGTTGCAGTTTGGACCTATTTATTTGTTATTTATTTGTTCCCATTTGGTCTATCCTTTGTATTGCTAAGCTGGTTGCAATGTGTTACAAAACCCAGTGATTCAGGATTTGCTTATTATAAACTTATTATTTTCAATATTTCAAACCTATTCATATCACTTTAGGATCAATCTGACATTGCTAGACTTCATTTCTGCCATACACTTTGCAGGGACATGAGTGCCCTGGAATTTTTTTTTTTTTTTTTTTTTCATTTACAATACTTAGGGCTGTACAGTCTCAAGACTTAAAAGGCATTGTCTTAGGACAATAAAACATCTTCTTGCAGTCTAAAGGTCTTCTGCTCATGTACAGGATTGTTACTAAGTCATCCTCAAGTTGGTTGTCAGCTTGTATACTGTTCAACTTCTTCCTTTCATTTCTGTCTTTCCTACCTTTTATTTCTGTCCTTCCTACCCTTTCATTTTTGTCCTTCCTACCCTTTCATTGACATTTCAGGCCTTTGAATCTGTGTTTCCCATGGTCTGGACTACCTTCTGGGCTCTCTTGCCTGTATTAAAGATAGGCTGAAGCTATCTCTTTTCATCTACACATTCTATACAGAGCCCCTGGGATAAGTACATCTTGCATCCCACATTTATTTTGTGTTTTACAATGTTGGGGCTTTCATGGAGGTTGGCAGGACATGGGACAGGTGGGTGCTGCCCTGATGTACCTGTCCAGTATTGTCCAGCACTATGTGCTAGTACATCTTGCCACTAACTTGAAAACCAGGTTTTACTAATCAATATAACAGAGAGGAAGGCATGGGGATGCTGCAGGGGTATAGATTGTCATTTGGAACATGTAGGGGCTAAAAGGAGGGTTGACAGATGTGATGAATTCTTTGCCATGGAAGTCATAGGCTGTGGAGACTTAGGAATGGATGAGGAGGTATGGGTATGCAGCAGGTTGTTGTCAAATATGTACAATAGGTGGACTTGAACCACTCAAAGGAGCATTGTTTACATTTGTAAGGGCTGGGGAATCATTGGCAGGAGTGAGCTCAAGGTTGACAAGAGCTGGAAAGTTTGTAATGAATAAATTAGTGAGATCTGTGAATGTGCTAGGTGGATCAGGAGTACAATTAAGTGTGAACTGTGCTAAAATGGCTTCATGTGTAGTGATCTGCACTCATTATGCTATGACTCTGGTAATCAGGGGTGGGGCTGTGGTAACTAAACATCATTGTCTCAATGCAGTTGGAACTATGGCATTATTATGAGCAATGGGGGGTAATGGTGAGAAAAAAAAAGAAGGCTGGTCAAACCAATCTCCTTGCAGTGGACTCCAAGTGTAGATAGTTCATCACTGCTAATGTTATAGGAACAAATAAAAGCAGCTAGTGGCAATGAGTTCAAAGGGAATAGCAACAAGCCAAAAGAGGAAATAAGTTAAGTAAGCAAGATGCAAGAAATAAGCAAAGTTGTTTATTGATGTCATTTGTTGGGTGCATTTATTTGATGAGAGAAAAAATAAGCAGTTTTATTCTGATGGTCTTCCTGCTAGGCAGAGAGGCTTTATATACATTCAAGATAATACTAAGTGGCTCTTTGATCTGTGTAACCAGTAAATATCATAAAAGATGGACAAAGAAAAACAAGGAGTAACATAGGAGAAAGAGAAAGCATATAACATATTTGTGAGTTTGTGACAAAAGATTTGGATTTTAGTATTAATAAGTAGGAGCTCTTTGAAACTGGGCTCAAATTGGATAAGTTAGCTAGTGAGACCTAGTGAGGGGCTCCCAGTAGGTGATCTCCAACATGAATAACCTCATTGTTCACAAGTCTCCTACTAGCACTGTTACAAATATCCCATCTCCAAGCAGATACCATCATGGCCTATTATTTTGTGGATGCTATTCTACATTTTGCAACTTGAAAATGTGTTATGTTACAGAAACTGCTAACTCTGAACACATAGCCACTACATGCCCAGCTTGAGAATTAGACTCATATTTCTATTTATTGAAGCCACTCTCACTCTAATTTATGACCATGATACTGTTTCTCCTGGGTTCTATCCATGTTAGCAATATATACTATCTTTCTAGTAATAATGGATTAATTAATAGGTTTGTTTATATGCCAGCAAGTTCTAACCAGACAACATCATGTTGCTTTCACCCATTTTATAATCAAGAGTATGTACTCTTTTTCTCAATCCCTCATCTTCATCTTCATCTTTTACTCCTTTATCTTTGCTCTCATCTTTACTCTTATTTCCTTGTCCTCACCCACCTCATGATGAGGGCAAATTCACCTCATAATGAGAACATTTTCTCCATGCATTTTCTTCCTCTATCACTCCTTTATCCTCACCCTCTCTCATGATTCACCCTCTTTTGCTTGCCCCTTCACTCTTACCTACCTCATGATGAGAACAATAAGGACAATAAAGATATATTTTTGGCAAAGCCAACTTCAATACCTTCATCAGGAAATTGAAGAGACTCTGCTCAAACTTTATATATGTAACATTATCTAAGCCATCAAATACAATTTTTTTTATCTTTCTGACATACAGTCAGATCATGTTAGTTACCTTCTGGGAGAGTTGAAATGCAATATCATTTATTCCAACTATATTATTATTACCTGCTATCATATCCATTAAACAGCTTGTTTTGATCACTGATGCTCACTTTTATCAATAGGAATAATCTGGTGAAATTTAATCCACTGTCAAATATGAGCCACACACTCATATCAATCATTATAATTGTCTTTGTCTA